>VDFB02324470.1:0-12292 GCA_007258455.2 Sequoia sempervirens | reverse complement strand
TCCAAACACAAATTTTCACACTTTTTGATGTTCCAACATAAGTCAAAAAGTATATGTGCTTAAGTTGTAAAGTATACACTTGAATACATGTAACTCATATCTATTGAACCATTAATTTATAATGCAAATATGGACACCATCAATAAAAAAGATTTGTATTAATCAAATAGCCATGTACGCATGTACATCAATATATGTCAATATAAGTATAAAATATAGTTACAAAAAGCCATATAGGCTTACGAGAATGCCATATAGGCATACAATGTCAAATATATCGAATACAAAATATGTACAAAATTGCCATGTAAGCATACAACAAAGGGCTCTACATTCAAAATTCATTTCTCTCCATGCTCTGGTTCAAATACAATTTTCTTCTTCTCTGGTGACCCGGATGGACATTAAATCATTGTCTCGCTCATGGAGGAGGCCCCTGCTGTTCTCCTAGGTTTAGCTCCTCGGTCAAGTTTCAACTGTTACAATAAGAAGTGAAAGACATATTTAATATATAGAAATTACATTATAAAATTAATATATTTAATAAAAATTTAATCACGACAACCATCCTAATGATCACTCTCGATGGAAATATTTGCATGTTGATGCTCAGGTGTGCTCAAGCCCTGTATAAACCATCCAAATAGGAATTAAACTACGAATCAATAATGGTTTGATTTTTTACTAGAACTAGTTCATCTATAACAACGGATGTAAATTGAAATTTAGTAATTTTACTCATACCTCCCCTATCAAAGCCATTGAGGATTGTATTGTAGTAGAAACACTGATATCCATTACCCTTGTTACGTTTGGCGGTGTTTCTCTCACCAACATCTGAAAATAAAACAACAAATTATTCAATCACAAAATAGTTATCGAATTTGAAGTAATGCTTTGAGTTTGAATGATGTAATGCAACGTGAACCAACAATAAGGATTATCAATTTTAAAAAGCAATAACTCGACAATCACATTGAAAACAAAAGACCCTCTAGGAAAAATTTTAAGTGAAAAAGCATCAAAACACAATGTAAAATATGACAACCAATATGAGAAGAGATGATATAGTCAAAAGGAGCTTTGATAGTAGCCAACTAAGTTAAGTATGAAAAATCCAAGTATCACTATTGCAAGGAATGGAGTAAGAGCTAACAAAGATACAACGACAATAAAAAATGATGGAGCTAACTTGTCAAGGGCCTATTCTTCAAAACCCTTATTAAATGCTTGTCATAGTTTAAGGTATGCAATAAATGTTTGACAATGGAATTAACCTTTTGAGGATGACAGTGATTAAATTGAGGTCTCCTTTTACCATGAAAAGACTGAATATTCTTTCTTTGGCCTATCATTATGATTTTTAAGTTTCCTCACTTGAGTTAAATATAATAGTCAAGTCTTTATACCAAAGATGATAGAGAAAATAATCATGAAAAGGAGAATATGATGGTGATCAATGACAAGGCAGTGGCACATTTGACAGTTGAAAGAGTAGAGGAATGCATAGTGAACATCATGGTACAACTTATGATATAAATTAAGCCACATGGTTGATGTGCTTTGAATCCTTGCATCTAAAGGAAATTTTCTTAACATAAATACTGCTAGGGAATTTCAATGTTGCCATTGTAGTTGGCATTAAATTTGGTACCTGCAACATTGAAAATTATCCTTATATAAGAATTCCCTCCATCTTGTTGATTGGCTTATAACACTCTTGATAGTGGCTATATGAAATCTAATTGTGATTCCTCTTCTACATTAGAGGGTTCATATCCTTGATCTGACTCTTCTGAATTATCAGAATCAAAATCACTAGCTTCCATATTCAAAAATTCCCAACCAACATCTTCAATAAATTTATCTAGATCATTAGTAATAGTCTTACAAATTGGTTGCCAGTTCAAGTTCATTATACTTTCATAATACTTTATATCCATGGAGTTCATCCATTCCTTGATGCCATCAAGTGAAGATTCAAGAATGGCGTACATATGGAGTACATCTCACTTTAATTATTTGAAAACAATAGCCATATCAAATCCATTTTTCCCAAGTCCTACTCTCTCAAGGTTAACAATCTCAATCTCACTAATAGTGATTACTAAGAAAGGTAATTCCACCAACTCTACCAAAAAATTTACCATAGGAACAATAAAAGCAGAGGATTTGAAAGGAACTCCATGAAAACCAAGCTCTCTAAATGGTATATAAAACTCTAGTTAAAAATATTTTAGATGAGGTTGCTCCCATAGCTCTCTTACTCACTTGAAAAATCCTTGAAACTATGTATTGATTTTATTTTTCTTGTTCCTCTCTTGTTGTTCTTCCTTAATTTCATTGGTGCAGGAGCACCTAGGAAGCAATAGAGAGCACACTAGGCAAAATGTGGAAGTATAGAATGAGTTTATGACTTAAATGTATGCCTTCAGGAATTTTTGTGGTTGGAATGATGTTTTCTAATAAGGTCATGTTGACCATGGGTGAGAAACAAAAAGGTTCTAGTCCAAAGTTTAGGAATGGAGGTTTTTGCAATTATTGACAATTTTTGTAAAAACATGCTCCTTTTGTGTTTGAGCGGCCAAGAAGGGCCCATTGGAAAAATAACTATTGGGAAAGCATATTTAAAGGTTTCCTCAACCTTTGTGAAAGGTTGAAAGTATGTTTGTATGGATTGTTTTGTTGGAAATTGAAGGAAAACAATTTTTTGAGTGAAATTTTCTGTTTTTTGGTCTGAAAGAAGGCTCTAATGGATTAAATCTGGTTCTGTGTTGTGTGTAGGATGTAGAATAAATCTAGTACAATTTTTTTGTAGCATTTAGATAGTTATTTCAATCGTTTTCTTGTCTCTTTGTAAATATTTTGGTTTCTTTGTGCTTGCTGGCCTGAAACAGGCAGTGTTGAGTAAATGGGGTGCTAGAGCACTTTTCCACCGTACAAACCATACGACCTTTTGGAAATAGTTCCTAGACACCATGCTTGTACATATGTTAGTTGTTAGGTTTTGTTTGAGTGCAGGAGTTGCTAGCAAAGTGATGCCCTAGGCGAGCCAGTGCAGGTCCGGCTAGGAAAAACTTGTTGTGCAGGTCACAAATCTTGCCGGGGTGCTGAGCCATTGAGGATTTTCTTCTTGGAGGAGGTAGGGTGGTGTGTTAACTTGTTACTACATGAAGGAGGAGGCTCCATCTGTCCATTTGGTGTGTAAAAGAATTGGAAGTTTGCTAACTGTCAAGGGAAGGCTTAAAACCCTAGTTTTTGCTCCATTTCATGTTTGAGCTTTGTACAGATAGTGGAAGGCTGAAACCTCAATAATTTTTGAGTCTTGTCCATGTGAACCAAGAACCTTGGAAAAAGAGTGGGAAGTCCTTTTGAGATTTGTGAGTTCTAACCTATTTTGTAGGTGAAGGAGACCTAATAGGGGCTCAAGGGTTACTAGCCTTTCAAACCCTAGCTAAAGGATTGGTGAGAGCGATGGGAAGTTGAAGTCTTGGAGGTTGTTCAAACACCTTTGGAGGATAGTTTGAAGCATTTTAAGACTTATCACTACCCCTGCAAGAGTTGATGGAGTGTTGAGGAAGATTGGTCTTTAGTATAGTGTAAAGGCTAAGGAAGAGTTGTGGCAATGAACCAAGGTGGACTTGGTGGTTGGACAGACAAACCAGGGGCACCTAGTCATGAGTAGGGACCTATAGGTTAGATTGGTGAAGCAAAGCACCAAGGAGGTCTTACAAGGAAATTCCTAGAGTAGGAATCAATGATTGATTCCTCCAACCCCTCTCCCTATCAGATTGGTATTAGAGCAAGCAAAAGATTTGGGATTGATCTTGTATGTCAAAGATAGAGTCTAGTGGTTCTAGCATCATGGTGACAAATGCTGAGTTGGCCAAGAGGGTTGAAGAAACAAAGGAAGACAATAGGCTATTCAGAGAGAAGTTAGACCAACTTGAGCAAGCACTAAATGTTATGCAGTTTGATGGAAGAATAGAAAAAGAAGAAGAATAGCAAAAGAAGAAGAGGTTGCAGAGGAGGATAGAATCCCTGAACCTGACCCTATATTGAAGGAGGATCCCTTCTTGAAAGAATTGAAGGCTTTGAGTGGAAAAGCACTTGAAGGAGTACCACTGTTTAGTGGAAAGATGGAGGCTGATTTAGTTATGGATTGGATAGAGGGAATGGAAAACCATTTTGAGTGTGATGGAGTCACTGAAGCACAAAAGGTAAAGGTGGCTAAATCAAGACTAAGAGGTTATACCTTAACTTGGTGGAAATTCATTTAGATAGAGAGGGAGAAGGAAGGAAAGCAACCTATCTCTACTTGGAAGGGAATGGTTGCCAAGGTGAAAGAAGCATACCTACCTGAAGACTATGAAATTCAGTTGCATAAGAGGAGACAGAGTTTGAGGCAAAGAGATCAGGATGTGAGTTCTTATACTGAGGATTTTCAAAGACTTTGCATGAGATCCAATGTCACAGAGGATGAAAGTATCAAGGTGGCAAGGTATCTCAACGGTTTGAAGTGGAACATTCAAGAGGAGATGGTTCTCTTAAGCCCCAAAACAGTGCACCAATGTTATCAATTGGCATTAAAGATTGAAGAAGGTAAGAGGAAAAACGAGATCGGACTTCTAGAGGCAAAGGCCGAGAGGAATCCAAAGAAAGGGATCCAAAGAGGAAGGACAGCGTGGAGTACAGCTGCAAGGTAGAGGAAATGACCGAAACCAGGAGGTCAAAACTCACGAGGCATGGAGGTGAAACATCTACAGAGGTGGATGATATAAACGGGGTAGAGGGACCTGAGGGAGGTTGAATAGAGGAAGAGGAGGCGGTGGGGCTGAGGAGCTTTTCCTTGTATGTACTGCTCTAGGCCTCCGCGCCAAGACCTCTTTGGTGCTTTGCTTCACCAATCTAACCTATAGGTCCCTGCTCACTTTGACTAGAGTGCCCCTGACATGCAGCCAACCCCTCTTCTATCGTCATCAAGATCATACATTGACCTTCTTGCCTCCTAAAGTTTGGACCCATCCATTACCTCCATAAAACTAAACATCCTTGAAATTGCTTCATGGTTCCCACTTGTAGGTGATATGGTTATGCAAATGAAAATGAAGAAAAGTAATCATCTCCTTATCCATTGGCTGGAAGAATGCATGCTTAATGTTTTGATACATGATATCAGCTCTCTCTTCTGCTCTCATGGTTGAATATCAAAATCCAGTATGGTGGGCCTCTAGAATTCTAGTCATCTTTCTTCCTCTTCCACCAAATGTTGTCCTAATCCACATGTCTGCCAGCTTAATTGGCTTTGTTTTTTAAAGTTGAAGTTTCTCCTGAGTCACCAATGTAGCTCTCTCTACCTTTCCAAACTCTTTCATTGCTACAGATCGTCTTTGGGATGTAGTCATTTGTACCACATGGTTGATGTGCTTTGAATCCTTGCATCTAAGGGGTTTAAAACCTTAGGGGCCTTAGATGAGAAAAAGAAGTAATGTTTTTCTTTTCTTTTTATGTGAGGACCTAGAAGTGAGATAAAAGAGGACTGTATAGAAAAATGAAAAAAGAAGACATAAAAATTCATGGACCATACTATATCACCTACATGCTAGCTAACAAGGACATGAATGTAGTAGATTTAGGTATGATAGGGGTATTGAAAGGTATATTTGAGGAATATATAAGAATGAAGAAGAATTCAATGGATCAAATTAGTGTCAAATGTTTTCCTAAAATATCTCCCACACCCTATTAGGGAATTTAATCATTTCTAAGCATTTTCCATGTCCTATGGGAAAGTTTGAGGAGGCTCCAATAGTTGAGAGTTTAATGAGTACTTATAGCTTCTTTCCATGCAATCATGATTAGTTAGAGAACATATAGGGAAACTTGATGAGCTATGCAACAAATGAAGAGAATATAGGGTATTTTGACCTAGTCTTAAGCATCTTCAAGCATCTAGGAGATATTGAAGGAGTCTTGGCTGATAGATAGGGTCGAGGATAGAAGTTTTATTTTTGGTTACATTGACATCATGTAGGACATCCATAGTCTTATTCTTGGTTACATTGACATCACAAAAAATTATATAGGATGGAGTAGAATGTAGCTCTACCTTTGTCAGTTCCATGTTAAATTTTTATTATATATAGCTTGCTAGTGTAGGAATTCTAAGACAAACAATCATGGTAGGACCATTCTTAAAAGATTTCAAATAATAGCCTAGTGAACCCATATACTCTTATGACTATATATACACAAATCTAGATTAAACTTAGAATTCATTAACTTTAAGTTCTCTTTATTCTATATTACCTCCGATTGAAGAAGTTTAAAGGCAAATCTACTGCTTGCCAGTGTTTTCCTTGGGAAACCTCAACAACACCACTGTTCGACATCGAATCACATATTAAAATACCATTAGTAAAACAATGCTATTAACACATGTAATAAATTTATAATTGTTTACCTAACTTTACATACCCAGCGATAGGTGTCTTTGCAAAATAAAGTAGATTAATTTGAGATTGTACCGGGGTCAACAACTTTGTGACCTACAATTTTATTAAAATAATAAAGAAACTAAATTAGTTAATCTTGCATTTCACAATCAAAATTTAAATAAACTAAATTCAATGAACATGTTGATTTTACTTGGTATTAATACCATATGCATCATGCGAGAATGTCGGCCGCCCTCCTCCATCCCAGTAGATGCATCTGATTAGAGGCAGTAGAAGCATATGGATCTGAGTAGCACCCTCACGAGGGGCGGTGAGGTCGTATGAACAAGTGGCTCTGAAAGATCGACACACATGGCCTCAAAGGCCACCACCTAAACACTCCCCTGGATTACGATGTATAATGGGGCTAGTGTGGTGGATGACACTCCAAGTCAAGGATGTGATCGCTTGCAAAGTCTCTACATCAGCACTCTCCTTTGCAACTGCAGGCATCGCAATCTGCTCACGAGGCGGCCTAGTGAGAGGTCGTCTCCCCTGTCGTGTAGGATCCGGCTGTGCACCGGGCCTATCCTGTGCTGACCCCCCACCTCTCCCCTGAAACTCCCTCATATAAAAATAATTCAGGATTTGGTTCAATACAAACTCACAATATAATTTCCTAAGAAAATATTGGGGGACTTCACAGTTATTGCACGGTGGGTAATCAAAGACCATATACCATCTATCATAAAAATGGTTCCTAATCTCTACGTGGTGGCACCAATGGTGTTCTAGAATTGATGAATAGAGACCACAAAATAAGCCTTTATTAATCTTTAAATCTTTTACTTGTTTATATGATAATTTTTGCATAATATTAATGCCTCAATGTTTTGCCTCCTATTTTTTCCATCAGGATATTTGTTGGGTAATTGCATTTACATTTCTTAACAAATCCTTCAATGAATCTGCTAGATGTATTCTTTTTGTGGTTGAAGAATTTTGATCACTCAACCTACTAATAAGATCCTCAACTTCTTTTCTATTATTTTCAATTTCACTCCTCAAATTTTCTTGAGTGCTAGGAGGGTATTGAGAGAATGGTGGGGGAGGTTGATTTTGTTATTGAGGCTGATTTGGTTGAGGATTTTCCTCCTCTTGTTGAGGATTTCCTACAATTAAAAAAAAACGTTAGAACTTTCCTAAACTAAAGCAGACAAAATCAATTTAAAACTAACAAATTGAAACAAATGCAAACAATGCTTACCTCTTGCATCTCTTCATCGTCATTGGTGCCGCCATTTGAGAAATCAATTGCTTCAGTGAATTTTGAAAAAATCACCTCTCAAACCTTGAGAGCACATATAGCAGGGTTTTGGCGGAAAGAGTGAAATGATAAAACGGAAAAACAAAATGAGAAATGATATTTGGATTATCTTTTTGCTTTTAAAAGACATAATCACGAACAACGTTATAAGAATCGTTATAATGCGAGAGCAGCGTTATACTTGTGACAGCGTTATAAGCGTGAGCGATTATCGCGAAGCGAATACCAGCTTTGAGCAACGTTATGTCTTTCTTGTTTATTACAAAAGTCCGACCATCTTGGTGCGCTTACCCAAAAAAAAATCCAAATCATGTCAAAATCTAAAAAAATAGGTCAAAAACTTGGTTAGAAAAAGTATAAAAAAAGTCGTGATCTTGTCGAACTATAGGTCTCTGAGCCTTGAATGCAAGCAAGGTTGATCTTTGATCATCCCCTGAGACACTTAGGTCAGTCCTTTAGGAGTCCTTCATAATAAACTGACAATCCATTTGTTCATATCTCATCAATAATCGAGTCTATGTTAGTCAAACTACGTGGTCTTTGCATGTATAATGTAGGCAAGGCTAATCTAGTTGATCAGCCCCCAAGGTCCCTAGGATAGGTCTTTAGGTTAGGTCTTGGTAAAAATCTCATAAAACTCTAAAACATTTGAAAATCGAAAATAAAAAACATTTAAAAAATCTCAAAAATACCAAAAGCAGCCTCAAAACATTTCAAAAAACATCAAAAACATCCAAATATTTGAAAAATCCATAAGTCCCATCTCACTTTCACCCATAATAAAGATCACTCACAATAAATCAATCATCATCCCCAACCTTTGGTGAAACAGTCAGAAACAAGTATGGCAGTTCAAAAGTGAAAACTCAAATGTCAAAGTCTAAGGTCTAGGATAGTACGTAAACAAGTTAGTCAAATCTTTGTATCATAGCCTATCATCCAATTAGTCCCAAATCAATTATCTGATAACATCATGTCCTAGAATCTACCCTTCTTACAATGGGCATTATTTATCGGAAATAACACTTTGGATAAACAAAATGACATACCGCCACCCACTAACATGTCTGAGGATGTATCCTTCCTACAATGGACATTATCTATTTATCAATCATTTTAGTTCTTATCCTTAAAAACACATTTCCTTTTGGTTAGTGGTATTGAAGAACATTAGCTTGTTTGTTTACTTTATCTTTGTCTTTTGACTTATCTCTTTGTGCTCATTCCAATAACCTCTCGATGATGTCCAAACAAAAGGATTTAGAGAGATAGGAATCTGGCAACGATCATTATCTTTGTATCTGTTGCACTTGTTGGATGTTCTTGTAATATAACCTCAGTCATGTGTGCTTTATTTGGGTGTAGGGAGGGTGAATTAGGTTTCTTTTTTACCACATAGGAAGGATTTCTTTTCTATGTTTTGGTCCAATATGTTTCAAATATCTGAACTACATTTTAAATGATTCTTTGTATGTCAGGTGTGAACAAGAGTACTCCTATCTGATTGCTGAGTCAAATTCCATCACACTATGTGCAACACCATCCTATTTCTTTATACCTTCATGCATTGTGCTTATGCGTGTTATCAAACATAAGGTAAGTGGACCTTTTAAAGTCCCAATTCTTGATAAGCGAATAATCAATCTCTCATCATCATTGACTCTTGTCTTGTTGGAATATCTTGCTTTCTCTTATCTCCTTTCCATGCTAACATCATCATGATAGGGTAATCATCATCACCAATGCATCCATCTTGCATCCACAAACCATCAGCATATAAATGTACCAGTGTACTTCTTTCTGCTCGGGCATCCAAAAAAATTAAAAAAACAAAATGAATTTTGATTTCAGTAAGTTTATTCTTTGAACCAACGCAGCAAGTGCATTGCTTGAAACAGGGGAAAAATGTAAACATGAAAAATATCCTGATCAACTAACTTAGATTCTTCTTTAATACTAACATCATCCCCTTTAGTTAAATAAATCAAAATATTTATTTAATTAAGTCTAAATCATTTTCCATCTCCTTTTGGTTTATTTTTATCCATAAATCTAAGTCAAAAAGTAAAATCACCTAATCTTTAGTTAAATTAACTAAATCATGATTAATGCTAATCTTAATCTATGTCACATCCTCTAGCTTTTCCCACATGCACAAATAAATCATTTAATTGATTTATTAAATCTTCTAATTTCCATCAACATGGCATAAAAGTGGAATATTCCCCCATTTCAAATTTCCCTCTCAAATGACTTGTCCCTTCCAACGTAGCATTAACTCCCCTCTTACATGTCCCCCATTTGGCATTTAAGACCCTTTCTTCTCCCTCCAACAAGCCAAATTTTAAATTTGAAAAGCCACCTAATGCCATTTATTGGCACATTCATCAACACATGCACATCCTTGGCCCATTCACATGGTGACAAGTGGCTCCTTCCTATTGGTTGGGTTTTTATCCCACATTCATCCCTTTCTCCTCTTCTTTCATCAAATTCTTCTATAAATGGAGAGGCTATCCTTCATTTCAATCATCCACAACTTCATGAAAAGTTACTCTCTTCACATTGAGAGCTAGTTTTTTCCATTTTCATAGCATTGAATCTTCATCATTGGCTTGTCAATGGTTGGGAAAGGGCCACTTTTCATATCAAAGTGGCACCAATCCACTATGGAATAGGTATACTTCATGTTCTCATCCGTTTTGATTATTTTGTCATTTGTTTGCATTTTGAAGCATGACGTATTATTTCATAGGGATGTTGGAGGTTTGTTTTGTTTTAAAACACTAACCATGCTAATGTCTTGTTTAGAGTTTTAGCCATTTGCAGATTTTCACATCCACATTATGGTGTTAGAAGGAGGGCGGTTTGCAGATTATGTTTGTTGATTACATTTTGGCAACTAAATTTTAACTATTATTGAATGCACTATTAACTGATAGCTTTCACTATTATCTATATTAACATTGACATTTACAGCTGAAATCAATAGTCTAAAATTTGTGTCATTGCAGTGGTAATTCAAATAAGTCCATTTTGTGCATATCTTGTAGTAGCCGCACCACATTTAGAAGGTATTTTGTTTAAAAATCCACATGCCTTCTTTACGCCTATGTGCCCTGTCCTTTTTTTTTTGCTTGCATGTTTTCCAAAGCATTTTCAACTATAAAATATTACAAGTTTCATCCATGTTGTATGCTTTATATGGATGTTCATACCCCATTTTAAGCTTTCCAGGCTGGGCGCAAACAACCATATTCTACTATTTTTTCCTTACATTCAATACTTTATTTGGTCTTTGGTAGCCTGCTTGCAAAAGCTAGGCCCATCTGGAAAAATTTTATTTCTATTCTTGCTCGAAGTAACCTCTCCCATCTCTATTTAGAGCAGGTTACATCCCTTAAACAATGTGTGTTGCTAGGTTGTTTGTTCATATTCCACACTTTGCAACTGGAAAATCATTTGAAATTATTAATACTCAGATTTGGGTGCTTGTCAAAGAGTTTGGTCTTCTCAATGAGCCATTTAAATCATTACACTGAAGTTTCATTTATGAGTCAGCACTGTATTAAAATAAAAGGGATTTTATTGTGTTCATGATGTCCCTCTTGCGTACTTCTAAGAAGGCTTCATATTGTAGACTACATCTACAGGTATATTCTATTAACATCAGTAACCATTTTTCCCAAGTGTACGCACTACAATAACATTTATGGAGGCATCACAAGTACATCGAATGACATTAGGTCCATCCAAGTAGGCTCGTTTGGAAACATTTATGTCACTGGGACACACACTATTGCCTTCTTCATACACCGAGTAAATGTATTTGCTTGAAATATTTTTATTTTGTATTTGGAATTTAGCAAGTTTATTCCAACTATGGTCATTAGTGATGGTAGCATATTAACAAGATATGTCCATTTATGACCATGCGGATAGTAATAAAATTTATGGCTTCAAATATTAGTGTTACCAACTGCATTGAATAACATGTTATTTCAATCCTATCGCCGCTAATAATGATTTGTTAGCTGAGATAATTACTTACAAAAAACTCCTATTGATAGCAATACTATATTTGCTTTTATGTTGTGCACGCCCATTGCCACTTTTTGACTTTCTTAGAGTCTCAACTCTTATAGGAGAAAGCTTTCTTTATTGATACATTGGTTAAATGTGTTGACCTTGTTGTTTACTGATTAGAATTGGTACTATTAATGTGGGGTAGTGTCTGTTCTAAGCTTTCTGCTTAAGTTTTTCCTCAAGTTTTGCTTGTATGCTAATAATTGCGAACTTTGTCTCTTTTTTAATAGTTGTTACAACATTTGAGAAATTGTCTTGCTTCATGATATTCAATAAAGTGCATTGTTATAATCTTGTACATTGGTATGATCTTAGTACAACTGATGCAACTTTTTGAACTAATGGCCATAATTGTCCTTTCTCTAAAGCGGATGTGAATGGAAAAGGTCTTGAAATTTGGAAATTTTATTGAGTTATAATTTCATCAAAGATAACTCATAAG
>VDFB02324469.1:0-27966 GCA_007258455.2 Sequoia sempervirens | reverse complement strand
AATGATTTAGTTTGTCCGTGTTAAGCAATATATGTTGACTTTTACCATGCTTATCTAATGGTTGTGTAGCCTTATAGTTTGATAGTTTATAGGTTTTCATTATTTGATAATATCTCTCCTCCTTTTATTATCTTAAATATGTATTAATTTCATTAAAAAGGAATTAGTTGATTAGTGAAATCAAATAAGTTAATATTTTTAAATTTTTAACTTTATCAAAAAGGTTTTAGTTATATATATTTACATAGATACATCATATATAGAACTTATTTTGGAGAACGAAGACAAAGGAATTAAATAAGTAGATTTATAAATTGGAAATTAAAAGTAGAAAAGAATTAAAGGGAATGAGTGGTATTTTGAGTACTTATAGAATCTAATTAAATGACGGTGTTGATTTTAAATGGTTACTCTAATAAAGATAAACAAAGTTAAGTTTCCTTGACACTGAAAATTGAATGAAGGTTATGATTAGCATATTTGTCTAAGAAGAATAAGAAGTTTAGGATATTATTATTATTACCACAATCAGTATGGTTTATTCTTTGTTAATTTGTAGGTGAATATTGTTATTTTATAACCTTTAGAGTGGAATGGTAAGATTAGTGTATTAAGATTGTCTCAAATATTATTGTTCGAGGGAAATAATCTTTTGTGAAATATGCCTTGAGATAATTACGATATTGATTTTAGAGTTCCCTTGTTTATTTTTAAAATTAATTATTTTTGGACAAATGGATAAATTGTTTTTGATTGGTCATTGATCCTTTAGGGGTAATTTGGTGCATCCTATTTGTGGTATCCTCTTTGGAAATGTTTGGATTTGGAAGTATTTTTCATTCCTTTGGATTCATGTCGTTTTATGAGTGTTTTGGCATACTCTTTCTTTGTGACTTTTCTTGAGTTAATTTGAGTTGGTGATCTTCCTTAAGTTAAGTTGTGTTGCTGATTTTATGAATGTAATTCTCGTACCACTCTAAGGGATTCTTGTGAGGAGAAAATTGAGGTCTCCCGTGGAATGCCTAAGTGGTGGCTTTTGGATGTTGAGTGATTCTTGTTGATTTAAAGGTTAATTTCTTCTATGATTCCTTATGAGGTAACACCATTGTTGTTATATGGATTGTATTTGTGTGTTAGAGTTGATTGATTTATGGATGGGGTTTGATGAAACTTTCTTTGGCTTTTGGAGTTAATCTCTTATTTGAGGGAAATTTTATCCTTGTGTTGGAATTATTGAGGGAAAACTTGTGTTACCCTTGTTTGTGGGTTTTTATTCTTTTTGAGATACTTCCAGAGGCTTGAGATGATTGTCAGTTGATGTTTCCTCTCTTTATGTGCCCTTGATGTGGCAAGTGTTTTGATTTCATGATTTTGGGAAAGGGTTGTACGGGAATTGTTGAAACTTGATTATGTATTTATAGCGAGATGGATAATGCCTCGCATGCTGTTATGTTGTGATTCTTTGTTCAAATTATGATGGTACAACCCTTGATTTTTATGTTTTGGTGGGTCTCTAGGGAGAGTGGCTCCTCATGGGGGCCGGCGCCCCATTTAAGGGGAAGAGCTCAGGATAACCCACGAGTGAGTTAGTAAATAAGTGAAAACCTAATAATTAACTTAGGTGGGTTGGGTAGTAATATCATTGCAAGATTTTAAAAATGGATGCCTCGTCTTCATTAGTGCTTCCGCAGACTAATGGAAGGCTGAGAAGGTCGTGGTTGGCAAGGTCGTGACCTCGTCTTCACGAGAGGTCTACGGCTCCGCATGAGTCACCCTATGGACCGGCGCCTCCAGTTGGGAGGAAGAGCACAGGACAGCCATAGATGGGACCGGCGCCTCCAGTTGGGAGGAAGAGCACAGGACAGCCCATGTAGGACTATGCGATAACACTCTCCCCTAGTTGCCCATGTGTTTTACTTTATTGTGTTCCTCTGGAAGTAGGTTATGGGAGTTGGTTTAGATTGTTGATATTTGGATTTATCTTGATTTATGATTATTGTCTTGATATATCTTTGGTGTACTTTGTGGTCTTGTATGATCTCATTGATATTTGACTTATGACCTTGTACTCTTTTGGTACTAAGATATGATGTTATTGTTATTCTTTTGATTTGGAAGTGTCTAATGATCATCCTTTGGTTACTTGTTACTAGTTATCGCTTGATCTATGTGATGGGTTTTATGAATTTAAGTTATTATGTTGACTCTTGAATATTGTTGATTTTGTCATTGTAATTCTTCAGTTATATGATACTTTTGTATGATGTTGAGTCTTGTGGTTCCTTGTTTGGATGTTCTTGGTTGAGGTCTCTTTCTTGTTAGCTCCTAGCACGGGGGGTGGGTCTTCGGACTCACATGGTCGGGTGGAACGTGCTAAGCACCCCATTGGGTCCCAAATGCAGGATCTGAGAGAAAGGATTGGTGCGGTTGCAGCGACTCCAGAGTTGTATCCATCTTGGAGCTAGTTTTCATCTATTCATTTGTATCATGATTCTTGTTGTATGGTTTCCGTGCAAATTGGAAACACTTTTGTATCATTGTACTTCTTGAATAATGTATTGTAATGTAACATTAAACCTTATGTGGCTATTGGCAGTTGTTATTCAATGTGTTGAGTTAATTATGCATATGTTGTATTTATATACTCAAATGGTTTCTTATCAATGATTATCATGTATATGTTATATTTGTTAATGTTTATTTTGTTAATGATTATATCTTGGATTTTATTCCCTTATTGTTGTTGTGTGGATCTCAGCCTCTAATGACTCTTCTTCGTACCCCAAGGGATGTATGTGTTAGTAAAATCAGCTAAAATGAAATTCATGTTACACTTAATGTGTAATCCATGCATGTTATGTTTACTTTTTAAAAAAATTGTGTCAATTATTATGTTTTTTCCTTTGGGGTTCATACAAAGGCAGCTTCCCAGCCCATACCAAATATTTTAAAACTTAATTTTTATTATTTATTTTAAAAAATAGTAAATTTCTTGTTGGGCCTTCTAATAAAAGAGCCAAGTGATTTTTCTTCCAAATAGGGAATAACAAATATATATATATATAAGAGCACAAACATATCACTTCATAACCAAATTGACAAGCCTCTCAACAAATTAAAGAACAAAATAATATACAAGTATTGGTTTCACCTCTGATATCCCTAAATCTCATATACATAAATTTAAATGCTTTCTTTTGTTTCATTTTCTATTGTTTAACTTGTTTCAGTTGAAAGAATTTTTTCCCCAAGAATCCAAATTCTTCCATGATTCAACAGGGTTTTTCAAAATTTGTTTCCAAACAAGTTTTTAATTTGAAAATAACCAAATTTTCAAAACAATAAACAAAAAAAAGAAAGAACCTATTTGAAGCTTGAAGAATAAGACTGGAGTTGAGCTGCAATTTCCAATTTGCTAAAATCTTTCCAAATCTTCACTCCAAATTCCCAAATGCATTCCCAAAACAAGAAAACCCTCTTTCCTCCTCAGCAATTTTTTTTCTCCAAGCATGAATAATAATCCAAATCCTTTCATTCTTCCCCAAATTAAGTCAATGCCCTCTAAAAATATCCCAAATATTTTCTTTTTCCAATTATAAATATCTTTCAACACTATAGATATTTTCATGCATTTACAAAATATCTTACTTTTAATAATTTAAAACAAAATTCCTTTTCAAATAAATTTAATTATTTTAATTCATGCATTTACAAGATATTTGCATTTTAATGCTTTAAAAGACAATTTAAATTTCAAATAGATCTACATCATTTACTTTATGCATTTTCAAAACAACTTTAACTATTTAATTTATGCACCCCACAATAAGTTTAATTAATTAATTCAACACGATTAATTTAATTAATGAATAAAATAAATCTAATCCAAGATTAGATTATTTTATTAATTAAATTAAATTAATTAATAAATTAAATAACATTTCTAACATTATAACCAAATAAATTTAATAAACAACTTAAATACATAGAGCCATTTATTTACCTTTTCCAACTTGCAATTAAAGGAAATCAAGGAGAGTTGCACAACAAGGAAACAACTTAACCCGACTAAAACCCGATGACACACTATGACTAGGGTGATGACTTGGCATGGAAAACCTAGCTACTATCTCCCAATGGAATACCATTGGCCAATGGACACACTCAAACATATGAAATTAGGTGGAGTTGATGTCCTGTACCTGTCAGCCTATGAACAAAGAGTATATCGAACATGCATATATATAACATAATAAACACCGCGTGAAGAGGAAATCGTGGAATCGTAGGGCACTCGCAAGCGAGTGATGCGATCTCGTCCCCTTCACCAATACACTCATCATAGACTGATAGTTCCATCATAAACAAATATCTCATGCAATAACATGTTACAATAACTAATCATCATTACACCAATTAAAACATGTCAAATAAAGCATCAAATAAGATACATCACATCACACCAATAAACTATCGCTCTATAAATAGCGATCAAATCGCACACACATGATAAAGTATCTCAATAACCAAAAAGCACATCAAAGCAAACAAGGACACATTGTCCAAAAGCAAAACGGGTATTACAAATACAAATAGGCTTGACAACACTTAATAGGAAATAATTTGATTCAACTTATAACATAGCGTAGTGTGAAAATTCATGGTTTGATTTTTCTAGCATTTCATTCCTCCATCTGGGAAATGTCCACTTCATTTTTGTCTTGGTGTTCCTGGGGGCCAACATCACTTGAATGTCTAGAAGCTGCGTTGTTTAGATTTGCAAGGATAACACTATGGATTGGGTCTTGAGCAAGGGAATGAAGAGAAGCATCTGTTGCTACTAGGCTTGGAGGAATATGACCATGTGCCAATAAAACAACAATTGTATGGTATTTCTCTTTGAATTTGAAAACCATATCCTCCTTGACCTCTCTTCCATTTCTCTCTAGGGCTGCTTATAAAATATTGGTGTTGTTCACCTCCAAGGAATCCTTTATAGCATCATAAAGAGAGACAAAGGACCTTTTGTGCAAAAGAAAATGTCTAGGGAATAAACCCCCAATATAACCTTGACCTTTCCAGAGGTCATATGATTGTGTGGCTCTTAGCAGAGCATTGTTTTGCAAAAAAAATCATTTACCACCTTTGTTGCAATCAATTCAACCTACTAATAACATTGAAGCAAATCAAGTAAATTTGAAATGAAAATTGATAAAAGTTGGGAGGGAAAAAGAATCCTCCTTGCGTGTGGATAGATGATTTCTTCTCCAATTACCCACTTAATGCTCTTTGTGATTTGGGTGCATTGTCTTTTGAAGACTTTGAGTAATTGAGATGGCTCCAGACATCCTGTGAACGACACTTCCCAGTCATTCACAGGAAAAGAAACCTTGTAATTGCACATATAGTATTCCATTGTTGATCTTCAACAAACCCTGCAATTGCAATTGCTTGTACCCACTTGAATTTCCCCATCGCTAGACGCTGAGCCTTCGAGACATTTAGAACCAATAAAATAGTAACCTAGAAAACCTTTAAAACTTGGGAAGACCTGTCTAGAAAGTGATGAAGACCGTGCCCACACAATTAAAAGCTCTGCTTCACACACTTGTTTGCAAGATAACACTCATAAATCAATGCAATCTTACAATGTTTGCCATTTCAATTGCAAACATTTGAAGTTTTGCACGAGCCAAGGATCCATTTAATCTTTTCCATTAATACCCATAATCATTATGCTTAATGGTAGGTACAAAGGCTTGCAATGTTAATTTAAAAATAACTTGCATCATAAAGTTAGTTTATACAAATAAATAGAAACACATGTCAAATGCTTTGCAAATTGTAGCCCGTTGATGTTTTGAGTACATCCTTCATTATATGAACATTGACAGTCTTGAGCCTTCCTTAGAACAAATTGCCGATGGGCCTTCAATATGACTAGAGTTTCCCCCTTACTAGCCCATCTTTAACATTATTGAAAATTTTCCCCACTTTCACTCCTAATCAGGTCCATCAAATACTCAAGTACATTGTTTCCCTTCTTTTCATATACCATTACTAATTGTTGTTGATCAAAACCCCTATTTGCAAGTAAATCTGCCACTTTATTTCCTTCTCTATAGGTGTGGCTTATATTACAACTTGTTAGTTTGTCCATGAACCCCTAGACCTGTTACATCACGTAATCTAACTTCCAGTTAAAAATCTTCCTCTCCTTGCAAGCATTTATGATCACTAATGAATCACCTTCAATACGAAGATTTCTAATATTTAGATTGAAAGCCAACTGCATACCATATAAAAGAGCCTGTGCTTCAGCTGTGTTATTTGTGCCAATAGGAAGACTAACCATCTTGGCACCAACAAGGTTTCCCTTAATATCTCTAATGACCATCCCTGCTCTTGAGGTTCTAAGATTTCCTCTTGAAGCACCATCAAAATTTAGCTTATAGACACCTGAAGGGGGTGGGATTCAAGATACCTTAGATCAATCAATTTTTTCCCCTAGTTGGTGTTGACTTCCTTTGAATGGGAGTACGAGGTAGCTCCATTTTTTCATTACCAAAGCATCCCAATCAGTGAAAAGTGAACTTGCATTTTTAATTTCTTGCACTTGAGCATTTGTTACCTCTGAAATTGACTTTTCTACCTGTATCAAAACTTGCTCTACAATGGATGTTTCTTTTTGAAAAATACGCTTGTTCCTTTTCCATCATATATTCCAAATAACTAATGTTGTAGTTACCTACCAAATAATAGAGAAGAGCGAAGACTTATACAGTATAGGCCAACTCGTAAAAAGCTCCCAAAGAGTACAAGGCAAAGGAGAATACCAATATAGTTTCTCTTTAATAAAATCCCAACATTTTTGAGCAAATTTGCAACTAATAAAAGGTGAGTTGTACTGAATTTTGTATAAATGCTTGTTTTGGAAGGTGACCATATGATTTTATCAAGCAAACTCGAGCTAAAAACAATTCTATCTTTTAGGATATCTTCCAATTTTTGTTTTTGATTAACTAGAATTTGAAACTTCGAAAAGTCTTTCCATTTGATCTTGCTTGTTAGACCATCTGATTCGTGAAAGTTGTCCTTTACTTTTTCTCCCCAACTTGTTGACAAAATTACCTCTGCTATTTGAAAATCATGAAGAGAGTTCAACAGTGGCAATCCATTCCAAGTGTCTTTCTAGGAGGCTTCTTCTCCATTATGTATTTGGCCCCTTATATAAGGAGTAATTATTTTCCTACAAGATATAAAAAAATTCAACATTGATGACCCCTGTCGAGTGTTTGAAATTGTGAGTATCCTGCTTGGTGAAGAATCATCCAAATATTTTCCTCGCATAATCTTACACCATTTGGCATGATCCTTTTCATACATGTGCCATATCGATTTAGCACGTAGTGACAAATTCCTTGTTGTCATATTATGTATGCCAACACCACCTTTAACCTTTTCTACACAGTTTTATTATTGAAACTAGTGGGATTTCCTTCGAGTTGTCCATATTTCCTTTCCACAAGAAACCTCTTATAACTTTTCTATTTAAGATATAACTGATTTCAGACTCTTTAACATTGCCATATAGTAATTTGGGATGGATGACAACACTGATTTTACCATCAAAATCCTTCATGGAAGGGACAACCATCCATGAAATATCCTAAATTTAATACGCTAAATTATCTTATCCCAAAAGGTTACTTTGTTTGTACCTGAAAAAGAAGGTAGACCAAGATACTTGCATGACAAATCTGTTGATTTAAAACCCAACAATTTTACTATTTTCCTTTTAACTGTTGCTGTTGTATTTAAAACATAGACCTTAGAATTAATTGCATTTATTTTCTCACCTGAAGCTTGAATGTATTTTTGCAATATTTCTTTAATTTTTTTTGGCTTCGTTCAAAGTTGCTGTGCCAAACAAAATAGTGTCATCTGCAAATAAAGAATGAGTAATTGTAATACTGGTAAAAGGTAGACTAACTCCTTGCGATAACCCTTGAGAGTGAACATTTTAAGATCTACTTAAAGCTTCAATAAAAACAATAAATAAAAAGGGAGAAAAAGGGTCTCCTTGACGAACTCCCTGAGAGGAGCTAAAGAAACCAAATGGGGAACCATTGATAATTTGTCATGCCCAAAATTTTATGCCAAAAAAAAAAACCCAACATTTTTTTTAATCCATTAATTATGCTAATTAACGCTTTAAGCGTTTAGGGTGTAACAATAACCATCTCCAACAAAATTAACCCCCTTTCATAAATTTGAATTGTTGGTTTAAACTTGTTAATGTGATACTATAATTAATGCATCTCTCACTATTAAACTATACTTTGAGTAATAAATTTACAAGTATCACAATTTAATGGTTACGTCAATGACATTCACATTACAATGGTTATGGTGGTGTAACCCACCTTGAGTTTTTCCTACTATTTCTTGTACACCTAGTTATCAATTTATATTAAAATTAATAACATTCATTATATTAACATTAGTATTATGGTAACTAACGATATGAATATTGATAAGAGTATTAGCAATGCTAAGTCGTTGATCATTACAATACTTGATGATATTAAGGCTTCCTTTTCATTTAATATAAATATTCTATCAATTTAATTACTCACAAAAAATATTAAACTTTACTCATAATAGTAATGTCAATGTGATAGTAATACCATATTTACCTATACCCTCATTTATACTATTATAAATACCATCAATTAATACCCATATCAATACTATAATTAATTTTATTAATAATATTATTATTCATATCATCCTTAATATATTTAGATCCATGTTATGTTTACCATTACACACTAATGAATCAAAGTAAATTTTAAGTAGTATTATATTAATACTCTAATCACCCAAGTTGACCCCAAGATTTAGGTGGATAGTGAGATGCCCTAAATCTACAAAATTATTTTATAATTTTATTATTATTATTATTATTATTATTTTTACAATAACGTATAAACACTATTATTTGTCAACTCATTGTTGCTTGCAAAACTCTTTTTTTTTTTTTTTTTTATCATCATAGCATCATTAATAAGATTATCAATAGAATAATACTCTCTTAACCATAGTGATTTTATTTGTTATTTATTTTATTTTTGCAATCCCCATTTATTTTATCTCAATAATAATATCATTATTTATTATTATTATATTTATTTTGGTTCTTTTATCTAATTCTTATATATAGATATAATGTTTATTTATTTAATTATTCATCTTTATTACAGAAAAATAACAATTATATGATTAAATATATTCATCTATATATATTCCATTTATTTTCTTTTCTTTAAAGAAAAGATTTAAAAAAAAGAGATAAATCCTTCTCTAAAGGTTGTTAATAATAACTAATATTTGGTTTGACCTTTTTATTTTTTTATTCTTATTAAATATAAAGTTCTTAAGTTCACATATTCCCTTTCCAAAGGAATAGGGATATATTCCCCACATGAACCATGGAATTTATGTCCAAGTCTCCTAAATAATAAAACAGACATACATTATAAAAGATCATAAAGTAATCAAGTGGACTTTTTTTTATTAAAATAATGCAAAATACAAATAAAAAAATGCATGTTAAAATTGCAAAGAAAGCTATTGTCCACCAGTCAAGAACCAACAAACTAGACCAACAACTTGAGCACAAAATGCTGAAGCTGCTGTCCACTAAACGACAACTTGAGTGTTGAGGTTGTTTACAAACACAATTTACAGCTTGAAAACAAGAAGTTGATAGAAGGGTTGAGCAAAATGGTCTTCAATAACATGCTGTTCCAGTACAACAACATTCAGGTATACAAAAAATTGAGCAGCAACAAATAACCAACAAATAATAGTCTAAATGCCCATATGACAACCATGACACAAGAAGACCAGCTAAACAACAAATAGTAGAAAGAAGGAACAATCAGTTTTGCAAGAAAGGCCTCAACCCTTGGGCAATAGAAATCTTTTGATTTTTGAGCAGCTGATCCACTTGACTTTTGATGCATTGAATTTGATAAGCCATTTTACATTCTTTGTGGAGTCCACCTGAAGAAGAGAGCAAAGAGAAGCAAGGCAGCAAAATATGCCAGAGTAAAGCTTAAAACCCATAGATTCTTGATAATCATTATTGAAATTAAACACTGCTTTACATTTGCTTCTCCATAGATGCAACAAATAACATGACAAACTCCATCAACAATAATATTGTTATGAAGCCCAATTCCAAGTAGAGCCTCTTTCCAATTAAGTTTATGATAAAAAATAGTAGGCAAGGCATGAAACACAATGTTACATTATTTTTTTACAACTTGGCATCCCCAAAAAATGTGTCTCATATCTTCACTTTTTTGGCAAAAGGGGCAATTAAGAGGTTGAACCATAATACACCTCAACCTGCCCCCAATAGGCAGTTTGCAATGTAGTATCTTCCAAGCCATTAATTGAGCCTCTAAGTTGATTTTTTTTCCAAATTTGTGCTGAAAGTTTTGATCAATACTTTTCATTAAATCTGCAATTTCATTTCAAATTTAGACGAGATTTCATAGGAAAAATAGGGAGCAACTACTAATATATCTTTTGTAAAGGGAAAAATAAGAAGGGACAAGTCGATAACCATAACTAGTCTTTGAAAAAGTTACATTGAATAGGAGTGCATAGCTTCATGGAGAGTTCTAGCGGAACCGATGACTACATAAAGATCACAAATGTTTTATATTTTCTACTCAAATTGAAATGAGTTTGAACTACAAGCCATGGTAGCTAGTTCAAAGTATTGAAATCCCAAAGATCTCCCACCTTATTGATTCCTTTTTTATAAAGAAAATAAGACTATTTTGGAAAACTTAAGGCTAGAGGCTGCCCTTGGTAGAGAATATGTTTATTCCACCAGAAAAATGAAGATGAAAAGTTGAACCCATGCCGAAGTGAAGCATCTCTCCATTTAAAAAAATGAATGGTATATTGCCAACCCTTCCAAATTGATTGAAAGGGAGGTGATGTTTTAACTAAGAAAAACGAGGCATGAAGGATTTTATCTAACCAACCCACAACCTGCCATTTTCCTTTAACCGAAGCAAGGTGAATTCTATTCCGTATGAGAATTTTCCAAGGTTCATCACCTCTGATAGCTCTAATGATCCATTTAGTTGCTAAGCATATCCCCTGCGTTTTTGGGTCTATTAACCCCAAGACACCTTTATGTTTGGGTTGAATACAACGATCCCAAGAAGTGGCAATAAAACGAATATTACCATCCCATTTAGTCCATGAAAACCGTCGAATGATTTTAACTAAGTCCTCATAGCCTTTATTGGAAGACATCCAACAAGATGAGTAGTAAACATGAGTGGCCAAAAATTTTTGTTAGCAACTTGAATTCTGCCAGCTAAAGAGAGGAATTTGTTTCCCCAATTAAAGAGTTTATTTTTGACTCTGTTAAGATATGAGCTCCACATATTAGAGAGAGAAATCCCAAAACCAAATGGTATCCCAAGATATCTCAGAACTTCCCCATGTTTAATTTGTTTCCATTCTTGAGGTATCCAATGAGGGGTAGGTCCAGCCTGAATCATCAAAATTTTTGTTTTTTCATGAGCAATCTTAGACCTAGAAACAACACAGTACAATTCCAAAATATCCATTGTATTAGAAATGTCTTGAATTTTGCAAAAATAACAAGCTGTCATCAACATAATGAGAGTTAATAACAACATTATTTTGAGGGATGAAGATTCCTGAAATGATCTTCATTTTGGAAGCATTTTGAAGCATATAACCCAAAGCATCAGCTGTGAGCACATAGATATATGGAGCTAAGGGACAACCTTGTCGAATGGATCTTTATAAAGGGAGGGATCAATCATCATATTATTAATAATAATCTGAGCAATAGCATCTTGAAACAACATTCGAACATGAGCTCAAATTTTAGGACTTAACCCCAACCATTGAAGCATGCTGAGGATAAAATTCCATCAAATCCTATAATAAGATTTATCAAAATCTTGTTTGATAAGAATAGCATTTTGACAAGTTTGTTGTGCCCATTCACAAGTTTCCCAAGCTAAAATTAGATTATCAAGAATATATTTTCCCGCAATAAAACCTATTAATTTAGCGTGAACAATTTCTTGCACCACAGGTTTAATCCGAATAGCAAGGGATTTTGCTATGATTTTGTAGGAGGTATTAAGTAGTGTGATATGATGCCAACTAGAGACTGTATCCTCCTTTTTTCCTTTGGGAAGAAGCTTGATTATGCCACCATTAATTGTTGGACCTAAAGATCCTTTCTCAAAAGCTTCCAAGTATAAGTTGTAAAAGTCTTCTTTAATGTGTTGCCACATAGCACGATAAAATTCCATAGCGAGCACATTGCAGCCCGGGCTCTTATAAGGTGCCATAGAGAAAAGATATTTTTCCAACTCTTATAGAGAAAGGGTTCTATCAAGATAGTGACAATAATCAACATCTACTCGATTAGGAATACACCCTCTAACAATATCCTCAAGGAGATCTTGAATATCTTGCCATTGATCATCTTTGAAAAGATTTTCATAAAATTGTTCGAATAAATTGCATATTTCAGTAGGATTAGAATGAAGAGTATCAAATTTATCCCTTATAGCACCAATTCTTTCTTTTATGAGTTTTTTTTGGTTTGTTTCTATTTTTTAACATTCATGTATTGTTTTTTACCACCATTCAAAGAGGAGGTATGGGCTAAAGAATATTAGAGAAAACACTTAGAAATAAACTTTTATTCAAGAGTGCTCTCACCTTAAATCCATTGTAAATATTCATACAAATAAATTGTTGCATACGACTAACCAAATGATATAGGGGGAATTCATTATTACTATAGTGCTCATAAAGATTGTATTCTTTTATCAATAGTATTAAAAATGATCATTAAACACAAACAACATTCCCACGACTGTTATTTTTTTATATTATTTTTTTCATACTTACTGAAAAAGGAAACAACATTCCCACGGCTGTAGGAGTTCCTTATTGGCACAATTAATCTCATTCAAAAAATTTTAGCATCCATTTAAAATTGGGACTTGACTATACAAATTCAGATGAAAGTTTACTAATTTAATCTACTACCTAATTTTATTTTATTTTGAAGTAACTTGGCGGAAAGGATAATTATGCTAAGCACTCAGAGAAATAGGTAGTCATGTGAATGATGTCTGCTAAATTTTTTGCTGCACATGCAAATTCCTTTGGAATGTTTGTTAGTTTACTAAACCACTTGGTTATTTGCAAAGTGTCATCAAGGTATATGATGGGGAGCATTTCTTGCAACCATGGTAGGAATGTGTCACCAAGATTGCATGAAAATGGGTGTTCATTTATTATTGATTGAGAACATTAAATGGCGATGAATTTACAATCTATGGAGGGAATGTGTTGGAATGATAAGGGAGAAGCAGTCTTCACCGTGGAGGGCACGTTAACAGTTTCATTGCCAGTGGTGTTGGCCTAAGGGATGATAGATTTGGAAAGGTTCACGACTATTACAGAGATTTAGTGAATCAAGGGGGTAAGGTCATTGTCAGATATTCTCAATAAATTTTCTTTAGCCTTTAATGCTACTTGTTTTCATGTCCACCTGAACTATAACTCTGCTAATAAATTTACTGCAATACTGATTTACCGTGCACCTAACATTAGAGTAAATGCACATCAAAGGATGTCCTTTTGCAAACTTTACTTCCCGAAAAAGAAAATGTTTTTAAGTGATGAGAAGAGATAAAGAGCTATCAAATTCACTCTATGAGGGTGGCTCTCCTTAATATTTTATTCAACTATTAACATTATAAAATACTGCCATATTTATGGCATTGTAGAGCCAACAAGGTGAATTGAATCGCCAACAAGATTTTCATTGAGCAGAATTCATTTCTAGTAGGTTCAAGTTCTCATGCAACCCCAACAAGTAAGGGATGGTCAATTGCTATTGGAGTGGAAAAAATAAATAACTAAGCACTGGCTTGAAGGGTGAGATGACAGATGACTGTCATCCAAATTTGCTAGGCAATAAAATAAATATTAAATTTGTTCTGCACACCTAAAGAGTGTTTCCCCCTCCAACCACACTGACTGCTAAAGCCATTTATCTTATATGTAAAGCACGTTCGTGGTTAAGATTGTCAACTTAATTAAAAGAAATGGTTTAGTTTTAGATACTAAGAACTGGATTATCCAACACATCTTCTTATCTTGAACTCTATTTATTTTTCCTTACACCTCTAAGATTTGCATTGCTCCAAGGAAGATACAACTCATAACTATGGTACCTGAGACACCATGGATAGAGTTAACCAGATGAAGTAGTGGAAGGGGATGGCATTATAGAAGAGGCAACGACTAGCATCAATGATGGATTAAAATATTATGTAGTGAATGGCAAGAGTTATATTATGCACAATTCATCAATGATTTCATCTTAATTGCCTTTGTACTTTCTTACAAAGAAAATAAACTGTATATTGGTAGAAATTTTCCATTTATTTTGCCTATGATGATAGTAGAGTAGATTCAATAAATTTAAGGAAAACTCAAACATGAAACAATTATCTTTGATTCCAACCATCTATGCCCTTGATTTGAATGTAATACAATAGGGCTTTTAAATTATGAACATGTCCACACAAAATGTGGAAGTCATAGTTCATTACCAGTCTAGCATAAAATACTATTTCAAGAAATAAATATAAACTAAAAGCATTTCATTTGAGCTGGTTCTATTTTATTATGGAAGGAGGAGAGGAAGTAAAAAGACACACTTTCTCTCTCTATAAAACACAATCATTTACATACCAACAACCTACATTTTATTTCAGGATGCACAATAGAAGCAAGCATTTCATTTTTTTTACAAGAATACTCATTTTCATAGACTCCAAGCCTTCATACTCAATAATGGAGAAGGAAAGATCTCATTTCAAAACTGCGTGTTTTACTTAGAGTAGTCACAAATTGATGTTATAGTTACAACAAAACTGGCTTTCCATGCTGCAACTAAATTCAAGAACCATAATGAATGACACACAACTGAATATGGCTTGCTCTCCACCCTACTGTAATGGCGTCATGAAGTCTTGTGGACTCTAGCCATTCCCACGAGCAAGGTAGTTTCTTAGCTCCAACTTGATGAATGAAGTCTCTTCAAATTTTGACATGGGAAAAAGAATAACGTAGCACCTAAATTCCTACATCTAGTTCCTCTACTCTTTGCTTCAACCACAATCCATGCAATGTATCACTTTCTTGCAGAAAATAAACAAAAGAGAAAATGGAAGGGAAACTTATCTCTTTTCTTTAGGTGACAAGAGTGATCTCTTCTATCCATCTTTCCTCTCCAAGCTAATTAGTTTGAGCACCCTCTTCTAAGAAGCACATCTCCTCTCCTCTCACATATTCTCTCCAATCTCAAGAAAAAATATCCAAAGGAGAAGTGGGTAACACCCCACTCCTACTTCCTCTCCCAATATATAGAAATCTCACAAATTGTAACCCTTGGATGGGGAGGTGTGAATGTACCTCCCTCATCAATGAGGGTCTTTTCCTTCTTTAAGAGGGGTACATGCACTTGGACAACCCCTCAATCTTTTCACCCCATCTTTTACTCGAAATTCGCCACTCCTCATTATGAAGACTTTTGAGGAGTCAAATCATGTCCTTGGGGCCCTATTGCATGCCCACTTGAACCCTACCATCATGGTTTAGACCCTAGGGGGGTTTATTTATGCATCCCAACCCAAGAAATTGACCAAAAAACCACTTTAAAGATCCACTTAAGGTTCCATCCGAGTTTCACACTTAGATACAAGGGTTTATATCCTTAACCCCAACTTACATCTCCCATGACACACAATTAATACCCTTTCAACCTAGAAGAATAAGCATGATAATTTTATTTCTTCCTAAACTCCAAAATAAGGAAATCCAATTCATAACCACCAGAGGACGTCTTTCAATTTTGTTCTCATTGGTTTTCCCTTCTCGCATTGGAACTCTTTCTTTCTTGCACATTACCAATGAAATCATAAGCAACATTCGTATGTCCAATTAATTTGGTAACTGAAGTAAGATTTAATTGTACAACAATTTCATTAAAATTCCAATTCGTATTCATAGTTTACAAGTTCCCAATACCTTCATGACAATGATAATAAAACATGTCAAAATGAAATACAAGTACATTGTCACACAATCACACTATGCATTGTTTGAAATATATCTAAGCATCTATTTGAAATAAATATAACAAAATTAAGATTGTACTATTCACATGTGAAGCAGGGTCTTACATAATTACTGAAAATTTTGCTCCTGATAAGCAAGATAATATCCATTTACCCCATTTATTTGCAAACCCAATTTTTTTTAGGATTTGAATTAGAAAAGCTCAATCAACTCTATCACAGGCTTTCATCATGTCCAATTTGGCAATTATTGATGGCATATTATATGTCTGAATTGAATGCAATACCTCATGTGCCACCAATGCTCCTTCTACCGTTTCCCTACCTAGAACGAAACTCCCTTGCTCTTTTGAAATCATTTTTGGAATAAAGGAATAAAGTCTTAGATAATTGCTTTGGTGAAAATTTTATATACCATATTACATAGCGAAATTGGCCTAAAATCTGAAAATGTTTTGGGTGTTTCAACCTTGGGGATTATAACAATGTTTGTGACATTAAATTGCTTCAAATGGTACCTATCTTGTTGGAATCCGCCATTGCATTAAGCAGATCTAAACCAATTAACTCCCAACACTTTTGGGAAAAAAATAGACATGAACCCACCTGGCCTTGGAGCCTTATCAGGTGGCAAAGAAAATACAACAAATTTCACTTCCTCTAATGTGAAAGGCCTTAATAACTGATCATTGTCATTGTCACCTACTAGCTCTAGTATAACATCTATTAGCTCCCCTCTTTCTCAAACACTTCGTGTTTGAGATGCAAGCACATATAGTAAATTTGAAACAAATCTTATACCCTCCCTTTGAATATCTGTTTCTTTTGTGAGACATTCTCCTATCAAGCAATCCTTAATAGAAAAAGTGGAGCTTTTAGCCCTTTTGACCTGTGTAGAAATATGAAAAAATTTAGTGTTTCTATCTCATTCTTTTAACCATAACTCCCAAGATTTTTGATGGCAATAAACCTCTTCCCTTGCTAGTAATTCTATCCATTTTGACTGTAGCAACTTTTGTTGCTCAAACACATTTGCATTCATACCGTGCAAGATTATATGTTCATATACAATTAATAACCACTTAAAAATCCTCTCCTCTTTAAAAATGTTCTTGAATACTAGTGCATTCCATGTTATTATTTTTTGTTTGACATACAATAACTTCTTAAAAATTGAAACTGTCTAGATCCTTTAACAAAAGGACCGTTCAACCACCAACAATGAATAAGTTTAAGAAAGTCAGGGTGCCTGAACCACATTTTTTCAAATTTAAAAGAAGATTTATACCTTGGTTTAGCTAAGTTTCTTGAAATATTCAAAGAGATAGCAAAATGATCTGAGCCAACCAATGGTAAAATCTAAGAAGATAAGGAATAATCAACTAACATCCAATTTGGAGAGGCTAAAAATCTTTCCAGACGTTATGCTATTTTTGAGAAATTTTTTCTTCTATTTGTCCATGTGTATTTTCTTGAACTTGGCTGAACATCAATGAGTGCATTATCATGGATGAAATAATTAAAGTCCTCCATCACTCTTAAAGGAGGTGATATCCTACCTTTTTTCTCTTGTAGGGAGACAATTGCATTAAAATCTCTTGCTAACATGAATTTAGATTCTCTTAGTTGATCTAAAGTTTGTTTTAAAGTATCCCAAAGATGTTTGTTTTTAGTTGTTGGAATTGGCCTGTACACATTTACAAACCAATACTTTAAATCAAAATGAGATACTTTGAACATTTTCCAATTTGTTTCAGACTTGAAAACCCTTATTGTTATTGTTTGAGCATTCCAAAAAGTGAGGAGTCCCATTGAAGCTCCTACTACGGGCGAGTGAGAAGATTTCTATTTTGACCACTTCTTTATTACTAATTGAAACACCTCCTCTTAAACTTTTGATTCTTGGATAATCACTATGTTTGGCCCATAAGCATCTAACTGATGCTTGATTTGGGCCCTTGTGTTAGGGTCATTTATGCCCCTAAAATTCCATGAGATTATTTTTATTGTGATCGAGGATAGCAACGAGCTCTCACCAGTCTTGGTTACTTACATGAAGGAAGGGAAATTTTGTAGTCTAAAGTATCATCCCACAAACTTGTTTTTTTATCACACCTTTAAATAGAGGGACTCTTAGATAGTTATTTGGAATTCTGTCAATATTGAAACTCAAAAAGTGTAATTCTTTTTTGTGGAAGAAAAAATGGTTGGGTTTAATCGTTGTTTATTAATTGACTAGAGATTGATATATAACTATCAAGAGTGGTTTTGATCATGGTGGCCTCCTATATACTAGCTTCTCCATTTAATACAGTTTCATCAATGAAATGTTGATCTGTAAAAGGATCCAAATTTCTAGCAATTTGCACTCTTTCCATGTACCCATTGATGTGTTTGTGTAGATTGCTCTTCTTAGAGCCTCTACCATAATTCCAAAGAGGAAAGGAGACAAGTGGTCTCCTTGTATAAGACCACTTGAAGCTTTGAAAAAACCAAATGAGGTTCCATTAAATAAAATGGAGACTCAAAATCAAGATACAACCATAGATCCATTCCAACCATATTTCATAATTTGCATAAAAAACAACCAACTCACCTTATCGCGAGCCTTGATGATCTCCAATTTAATTATCATGCTTTTAATCGTAGAAATAAAAATGGTGTGGATCGCCTCATGAGTCAGTATTATACCATTAGTATCATTTGGCTAGGATGAAGCCATGCTACTCATTGGAAATGATGCTTGAGAGAGCAATCTTTTATATTTTAGCCATTAACTTTGAAATCTTGGAAGTTTTGTTGCATAGTGGAATGGGATGATAATGAAGGAGCCATAGTCTAATTTTTTTTGGATAAGAGCAATATTTTTGTGTTATCTAAATCTTTGAGTGTCTTTTTGGACTTACGCAAATCCTCCACCACATCCCAAACATATTTTCCAACAAATCCCTAACGTATTTTGTAAAAATACATAGTGAGCCCATTCAAGTAGGGGCTTTGTTAGGGTGTAATTAGAAATCCTCTTTGTTTACTTCTATCTTAATTACTAGGGCCATCAACATCTTATTATCTTCTTAAATTAGGTAGTGGATTTTATTTAGTAATTGTTTCATATTTTGTTGAAATATCACTTTATCACTTGCCAACAAGTTTTTGAAAAAGGTAACTACTTCATTATGAATGTCTTCACTTTTTTCCCAACGGTGCTTGTCCAAGGAGGAGATACTGTCAATTCTATTTTTGCCTCTCCCAGTTTTCGAAACATTATGAATTTTGTATTTGTATAAGTCAACTTTAGCCAACCAACTTTCTCTTGATTTGCTTTTTCAATAAATCTCTTGCTTGGCTAAATTTTTTATTTTTGGTAATCACCTTGGAGCATAGTTGAGGAAATAATCTTTTATTTTTGGTAATCACCTTGGAGCATAGTTGAGGAAATAATCTTTTTATTCAATTCTTTTGTTTCTTTTTCAATTATATTTTTTCCTCTATGATATTTTGAAGGAATTTATGTTCTAATCCTCAAGTTGTGTTCTAATATAAGATGATTTGAAAAAATATGAACATCTTTGTTCCTTTCAAATTCACACCATTGCTGAATAAGGTATAACAAGTCTTCTCTTTTCAAACACATTTTTTCGGATTAAAATTGGTATGCAAGTGATAGTTTGTCTTCAAAGATTGTTAGTAATTCAAGAAAGTGATTTGAGCCAAAAATTGGACTAATCGATGATTTCATAATTTAATATTGTAACCAATAATTGTTTATAAGAATTGATAAATGAATTTAACAATATTAGTAAATCTTTCACACCTCTTGGTCCAAGTGTATATCCCATTCTTTAGGATTGCATCTAGGAGGTCCACATCTATGACAAACTTTTCAATTTGCGATTGTGAAATATAGGTCCCCACTCTTACTTGTTGTGGATAGGGTCGCATTGAAATCAACCCCAAGGATGATGTTTGGATTAGAAAGAATATGATATTGCAACTCATTCCGTTGTTGGATTTTTTCTTCAAGTTTGATTAGATCATAAATATTGATTAAACTAAACAAAAGATTAGAATGTAAGCTTCTTGCCTTAAGTACCATCCAATTTGATGAAGGATTACCTTGATGACTATTTGAAAAGGTTTCCATAAGATTCCTAGTGCCTTTGTTGCACTAATTATGTCTACACTAAATCCTTCCCAACCTTTACAATGTTTAAGAAAGTAGTTGGCATATGGTGCTTTTACTTTTGTTTCTTGTAGCAAAATGATATCAACCAAAAGGTTTTCAATTTGGTGCTTGGTCACAGGCCTCTTGTTAGGAGCATTTAGTTCCTTAACGTTCCATGTGGCAATCTTCATTTCTCTCTTTGGGAGGGTGCACCTCCTTTAGACCTCAACATTTATTTTTTAATTGTTGATTGCTTGATTGATAATGCATTTTCTTCCCTTTTTTGTTTATTTATTTTTGTCTTGCTTTTTCCTATTGATCGTATATTAACAATTATTAATTTAGATGTTGATTGATTAACACATTTATAATTTTCAATGCCTAGTACTTCATCCAAATCATCTTTTGTGTTTATCGATTATTTTGAGTCTTCTTTTTGATTTTTTGATTTTGCATTTTGAGTGATTGAGTTGAAAATGGATAATCGCCATTTTAGACTTTGGGGCTTCCAGGGGCTTTTCAACTACCTTGTTGATTGATCTTCCCCATTTTTTCTACTCTAGGTTTCCTCTCTGTTGTGGTTTGATATCTATATTGACAATTTTTTTGGCACCAATATATGATTTTTTATGTGTTTGGAGTTTATGGGGAAATTATTCTCCAAATTATCTCAAGTATTGCATTTTAAATATAAATATTTATTATCCTCCATTTCAATGGATTGGATCTAGTTTCCAATTGAAGAATACAAATAATATTCTTAAGGATTGATTAGATGGCATTGATATGGATTCTATTGTAGATTTAAGAATTTCCTTCTAATATTTCCATATCTATGGAGTTTGTGAATGCTAGGAAATTGCCTATTTTCTTTAAACAATCTTTAGACCCATGTTTTAGGGGTAGATTATACAATTGAACCCATGTAAGATCATCCTACATGGAGTAGGCATTCAAATTAAAATTAGGGCACCATTTTTTCATAAAGAGCAAATCTTTTTTGCAATGACAAGGCTTGTTTTGTAACACATAATATCTTTCTTCTTCTAATTCAAAAATTTCAGAAAAAAACCTTTAGCTAGAAATTTTAGAGTGATTGACTTTCCATGCTTCATGAACCCACTTAGTGATATTGCTTTTGATAATTTTTTTTGTAAAAATCTCCATATGATTGCACAATTTTAGAGTTTTCTAGTAGAGAATTCTTCATTCAAATAGATTTTTAATTTCAAGAATTTCATTTTTTTTTTAATTTCTATAAAATAATGATTACTTCTACCTTTATAGTTTTGCTTTTATGTTGGTTAGTAAATATTTTTTAATTATGTATATAAAAATTTCAATTATAATTAATCAATTGCCTATAAGAAAAGATGTGATGGTTGATTTATTTTTTCTCAAGAAAGTCTTGTTTGATGTTGTTTAGAGAAGTTGACAAAGAGAAGGAAATTAGTGTCCTACTCTCAAACTCATTACGATACAACACTAAAAAGGGAAAAAAACATATTGTATGACATTTTAAAATAGTTTGTATATTTGTATTTATTTTTTATTGTACAATCTATCACAATTGTCTTTTAGAATGCAACTCATTTAAAAATTGCATGTACTCTTAAGTGAGAACAAATTGCTCTTGCTACTCCTTGATGGTGTCAGGTAGTTATTTTTTTTAGTTTTTTTTTTTGAAAAAATATTGTATACCATATGTTGGGGGAGCAAGGCCTAAATTTAATGGTAGTATGATTGTATTTATGCATTTTTGGCATAAAATACAAATACAATTGTAGGAAGAGTGCATCACATGAAAAGGAAAGTTTTAGTTAATTTCTCAATTATAATTGTAAATATACTCGTGATGTTTCCTTCATTAGACATGGTCTACATTAACATTTGAATGGGAAATTTGAATTTATTATTGTCATTAAAATTTCAAATTGAGTTTGTGAGGAATAATATGAACTTGAAATGCAAAATTTGTAGGGTTGAGGTGTGAGAAATTGGATACAATATAAAAAGATTATGTGCTATTTTTGTTAGGTGTTGTCATTTTTTTAATTTGTGGTTGTAAAATAATAATTAAAATATAAAATAGTACAATCCATTGTTTACTCTAAAAGTTAGGCGAGTTCGTATAGTGGTACATGCTTCAAGATAAAGGTTATGTCTTGAAACCTCCTTGCCTATATATTTTAAAGGTATCTATTTGCAAACCCTTCCAACATTATTACAAGTTGAAGATGAATTGATAGGCAACCATTTCATTAAACATTTTTTGAACCTGTTAATTTGGGTTCAAGCCTCAAAAGTGTGAAATTGAACTAATTTTTTAATCCTTTTGAATTAAATTATTTGATAAAAATCCAAAGATGCAATAAATGTAGTGATTGTCTTTGGCATAATTTTTTTTAATAAATTATATACATTAATACCAAGATAAAAAATGTGAATCATCAATCCTAAAAAAATAGTGAGTGGAATGCCATCTCACCCCAAAACCAACTAGATTGGCCTAGTTGGAAAACAAAGGATCAAGTGGCTCAAAAAATGGAGACAACCATAATACACATAACCCCTAGAGTGAAACATCCCTTTAGACCATTAGTTTAAATTTTAACATAGATAAACAAACTCAAGTAACTAAACCTAGAAAACCAATGTAGAGAAGGGTGCCCTAATCATTATGGTTACACCACCCTCTATAAGGTAGGTCTTTTCCTTCTTCCGAATTAGTGAGGCTGATATCTCCTCTCTTTAGGGCTAGCTTAAAATTGTGAATCCTCAATATTAGGTGGAATTCAATAGTTGTAGGTGAAATGATAGTGCTAGGTGGGGAATCGTGCCTTGGTTGTTGTAGAGGCACCCCCACTACAAAGAGACCACAAGATGGTGGCCAATAGGTGACATCCATCCACCTTGGTGACTAGCAAGTAGAGAACAACTAGAGGGTTACCTATTTGGCCATGTTGAAAATCCTCTTTGATGCCTATGAGAGCGGTGTTGATAAGACCTTGAACAAACATGTTGCTCCCCCTAAGTAAGGGATTTATCACAGGGAGACAAAGAAGTTGGAACCTTGATAATAGCTTAAGGGGAATTCCCCTTTTACTCTAGCAAGTTTCATAGATGTTGAACTTCAAGGGCCACTTTATTGTCTTGAACTCGAATTTGCACAAGTACATTATAAACCACCAACAATTTGGAGTGTAGCAAAATTGGAATCAACAATAAATTTAGCAAATATAGAAGAATTTGTATCTTGTGAGACTAAAAATTAATCTTCAATCTAAAAGAATGCCATAGTTGGGGAATTTCATCAAAAATATAACCCTATCGCCAAAAAAATGTTGTGCCAAGGATAGTTTAAAAACTTGGACTCAATGATTACTAAATTGACCCAATGCTTTATAAAAACTTGAAGTTCAACAAAACTTAGGGAAAAACTTGGAAATAAATTAATAACTTTATCAAACATTTAAAAATATTCTTTAACATGATGCATATGATTGAATTTATGGACCATTTTATTGATTTCCTTCATATATAGATCAAAATTAGAGTTCAATTCACTTCATAGACAAAAAATGAGTTGAAAGTTTCAATATAAAAAAGTTATAAATCATAAATTTCTTATATGAATAAATTTTTGAAAAGTTTGTTTTTGATGTGCCGATGTTGTGGAAGTGGATGATATAGCTATAGTAGCCTCAATATGAGCCTCATTTACAAGACCAAATTGTGTGTGGTGAACTTGCCCTTGATGGCTTACCAAACTTGTCTTCACCACCTCATACATTGCCACATTTTCTTGCCATTTAGCTACATCCTTCTCCAAATCATCAATCACATTAATAGTAAATAGTGGATCCACAACCCTATCAAATCAACTTGAATATAGATCAATTCCATTGAGGTCAATGAATGATGTGTATTCTACCATTGCACCTTCTTTTCATCTAGCCAAAGGTTATACCATACAAAAACAAGGACTTTCAAGAACTTTCGAGTCAACTTGTTGCTTATTTTTTATGTGAATGGCCTCACAAAAACTCTAGTTGTGTTCACTACCAAAAGTGTTATAAGGCTAGGATAAAATGTGAATGGTAAGCTTCTAAAGATTAGGCATTGTTAATTGTTAACACATGTAGAGAAAGAAAGATTCATAACTGGAATTTAAGGTATATATTACAAAAAGTATGGGCATTGTTAGACAAGTTTAAGGCTTCCATAATTTCTCACACGTATAGAGAAGGAAACAATGTAGACAATTTTCTTGCAAGTTTGGGAAGCGCTGCTACAGAGCTTAGGGTTATCAATGACACAAATCAATTAAGTGTGTTCCCACAATTGATTGAGTTAATAAATCAAGATGCTAAGGGTTAATAGTAAGATATTCAAGTAGTTCAAATAATGGGATGCCAAAGCTTATATTCAATAAATTAAGACTACTATACTTAACAAACATCACATGCTAGATAATGCTTTTTGTTTTAGACCCACATGGTGTCATTGGCCTAAGAGCAACCAGAGAATAATTTGTACATAGACTTAATCCCAATCACCCGCCACATGTTCTTTCTAAAGCACTATGGACCAAGTTTTAAGGCACAACATTATGAGGTCATCCAAGAATGATTATGGCCCACTTAAACTCTCATCATAATTGGAGTAGGCGAGCTAGGCAATTAGTCCCATCCAACACATACATATGCATGGAAATATGAAACAGGAGATTGCTAAATGCCGCCATCTATTTTTTTTCTAACTCCATTTTTTGTGTTTGTAGGTTGTTAGTACTAATACGTGCTTACCACTTTACATCTGCATGTGCTTAAGGAAAGGTGGAAATGACAAAAGTAAGCTTAAGGGAAACCATTAAATGAATTTGACACTTAAATCTTTTTCAAATTACAATGCAAGATTTCAAGTGTGCCACACCTGATCGATATCATTTCTTATAAAAGATTGGGTCTTGCATTTTTCCTTTAAATTTTTTCATTCTCATTGTCATTTTTCAATGTTGAAAGCCGTATTTTGCTTGTCTTGTTCATTGTGATTTCGGCTCTTGGCGTCTATCTCTTTGCTCGTCTGGTGTGAAGCTTGGTAATTTAAATTTTTTCTCACAAGATGGCACTCAATGGGCGTTGGCTGGTGGCTTTGAATAGCTTAGAATTTCGCCCTAGAAAATATAGAATGGCGGTAGTGGTTTGACCATGGGAACTTTCGTCTTGTGGTTGAATAGAAGATGAACATCTACATCAGGTGTTTAAGGTAAACTGTTCAACAGTCTTAAATTGTATCAAAACTTTGATAGGAGAAGAGATTCTGCACACTGGCTCGCAAAGAATTGTTTTTCTTGCGAATCTTCTTTCTATCTTCTTGTCTAATGTGATGGAAATGCTTCAAAATTTCAAATTTCTTCAGTCTATTGCTAACAAAACTGTGAAGGCAAAATATCTGCAAGATGGGGCTTTGCTGCAGAGTGTTCAAGGCTATGATCTTACACATGGTGAAGGGTTTATTGGTGGTCTCTTTCCCAGAAATTATCTCTACCACAAATAGAGATATGTTGACACCTACAAAGCTTTCAAACTCTCTCTACTTAAAGGCTCATTGGCTTACCTGTATCAATCCTTGAGCAGGTTTTATTTTGATTTTGATAAGGAGGAGATTAATAGTTTTAAAAGGAAGTATCATGCACTTTATTTTCTCCTGTCTCATCAGTGTGTTCAATTTCTACAATAGGTTGTCTCCATGCCAAATCGTTAGATCAATAGGGTGAACATGAAAATTCCAAACATTAATATTACAGTGCATTCACAGGTGTAGGCTGCAAGTCAGATTCAAATGCAAGCTGTTGAAGGCCAAGGAGAGAATTCGGTCAACCTGGGCAATAGGGGTGTTGAAGTAGTCATCCATACAATCCTTCTATTGTTGGTATTAGCAGTATATTTAAAATTGAAGTCAGGGTGATAGGGTTTAATATGTAATGATCTGAAAAGATCAATTTTGATTAAAATTATAATAGTTTTCTGAGAGGTACGGTTTGGCATGCAGTTTTGTACAATGATAGCAATTATCAGCTGGATTTTGAGTTTCCTATCTAACTTTATATTCTATATGTTTTAAATTATATTATATTAATATAACTATAGGCTTTTGAACTTTTGCTAAAAAAAACTTTGTAAGAGTTTTAGTAAAATTAAAAGTTAAAATAAATTATAAACTAAAATTAGATATATATGTTTTTTTACTTGGCTACAAAGTTGCTCTCCTATAAATGCATAAAGTTGAAGGAAATAATGCCCCCTCCAGCCTCTTATAACTCTATATCTCATTGTGTATGAGGTTTTGAAGGTTGTTATTAGGGACTACACATTTTGAGGCCAAACATAACTTCTTTCCCAATTTCTATTGTCTCTAAAATTTACAATGACTTGTGCAAAATATTAAGCCTAAGAGCAAGAAAATTGATGGTCTTGCAAATGATGTCTTCCTAGACATCACTCTTGGTAATATTGAAGAATCCTTCCAAATATCAAACTTGTTGAGAATGTGTCATTGGGTGTTTTTTTCTAGTTTGGACTTTTATAATTTAGACCCTAATTTTTGTCTAAGGGTTATGAAAAATAATTAGTTAACCACACCAAAGTTATACTCCTGAGGTACTCCTTAGGAGTGATTTCTAGGTAGATTATTAAATTGATTACTGTTGAAAACGATAACGAGCTACCCTAATGATAGGTAAATTTAACCATGGATGTTCAGATTCATTGCCACCATCTTGGAAAATAAAGAAAGAATTAATTAGGAAACCCTCAACAATGACACCTTGCATAAAAAACTATCTAAAGTTTAGGAAACTAAGAATTTCTACATAACTTCTTGTATTGTTTATCTAATAGAAATTATAGGGTGGTCTATATTTATCAATTGATTAGAAATGGGATAATGAGTGCAGAAGTAGAACACAATAATGTGTTTGAGTTATTCCCCAATTAGAACTAGAGGAAAGACAAAGACACTTTAATAGGATTAATGACCCTATCTTATTTTAATTAATTAGATAGATCAAAAATTATTTGAATACACTTTTATTTTATAACTTATATTGGTAAGTGGGGGAGTTGGTTCATCTAGTCTCTAAAATTCACATATATCAAAGTTATAGGATTCATAGGCTCTCCTTCCAAATTTCTAAAGTATATGAGTTATAAGATATTATTTCTCAAGCTTACAAGTGTGAAGTACACACAATTATATCTAGCAAGAATGAAATAGGTGTTAGTTTTTCTCTTAGCATAAATACATATACTTGTACCTCTCTACTCCATGCAAAGAGCTTTGAAGATGAATTACCCAAGTGGAAAATGAACAGACTTGTACCTTGCTACCATGGAAGCATCCAAAGAAGGAGGTTGAAAAAGGAAATCACCAATACAAAAGCTTCTAAATTTGAGAATTTTGGATCCAAAGAAGGAAGTAGAGGTGGAAGAAAAATCTCTTTAGATGAATAAAGGTCCTAAATATGTTTTAAATTTTAGAGAACACTTTGAGGTG
>VDFB02324468.1:0-29644 GCA_007258455.2 Sequoia sempervirens | reverse complement strand
ATTGCCAAGATCAGATCTGCAAACCGAAAAGACCTTCCACAGAGAAAATCAAAAAAGCAAAAGCCATTGCAAAAAGATGTGCAAATATTATATTCGAGAATTCAATTAATTACAAGATATGATTTGCTTTATAAAATCAAAGATGCAAACCTAATCTTATCTTGAGCAACAGGATAGCTCGATAAGATAAAGATGAAAGCCTAAAACCTAGGAATTAAATAATGCCTAAGTAAACTTATGCTAAGTGTAATTAATAATTAATTACACCAACAGAAGAGAGATCTAAGTTGGATTACAAAGTTGTTAAATGTATCTTTATCGGCTACAATAAAGGTGTTAAAGGATACAAGCTTTGGAATCTTGTATTTGGAAAGACTAATTATGTCCCCATTTTCCGAGTAATCACCAGCAGCGATTAATTTAATTAATTAAATATTAAATTATACTAAGATTATATTTTGGACATTTATATTTAATGAATTTATTATTAAAGTGACTTTATTAAATGAATGGAGAAAATATTAAATAAAGTTACTTTAATGGAGAAAAATATTTAGTAATAAAAAATTGAAAGGTGGTGAAAAGGAATTCATTAATCATCTTTTGGAAATTGATCTTTGAGAAGCATTTTGGAGAGCTTGGCTTTCAAGAGATGTAAAGACCCTTACCCAAGATGGCAAAATTTTTACGATTATTCCCAATTTGACAATGCAAGCATTTTATCAAACAGTTTACTTGCTTGTTGTTCTGAGTTGCTTTCAGTTGGTATTCAAATAGAAATTGCATATACTAAACTCATCATATGAATTACTCCACTAATATCAATGATTTAGCATATATATTTATCCATTGCATCACAAAGGTATATGGAAATCCCAACAGCAATGATATTCATGTTCCAAATTGACACTATTATAAGCTATTTGAAATACACTTTCAGATGATACAATTACATTCAGAGATATAGGGATTTCCATTTCAAATTCAATGAGAAACATTAAATATTCTAACTTGGACATTTATTTCCAACTGTTGTTTACAACTCCAACAAATATGAATTATTTCGATTTCCTTTATTATCTTTGGCGCCTTCCAAATGATTCACAGCACCCCAATGCTGGCACGGCTAGCAGAAACAAACAATAGGACAGTCAACAAGGCAGCGTCTATTGTTGTCTTGGCAGCTCCTTTGTCCTGAGTGTTGTGACCTCCCACACAAGGCACGTGCTTTGTATAAAGGGCTGAGATAGGTAGAAAGTCCCACCACCACGGCAACCAAGGAAAACTCCACACCCACCAATGCTCTAAACACTTCCAAACTAATATTCCCAAAGCTGATAGGATGGTAATAATACCATCAACCTATATGTGTGGTCCTAAAGGTGGCGACTGCAATATAAAGAGTTTGCGGCTGAGATAACTTATTCACATTTCATTAATAACATCAGCCAAACCTGCCACGAACACCTCAAAATATTCAATCAATCCTTCTCACAATGCCAAAACTAATAAAATCGACCAGCTCGTATAATGAAAGGTTTTGAATCTGATTTAAACTAAATATATTGATATCTCTGCAAAATTGTCTCCAAAGGCAACTCACAAATTTGAAACAATCTGAACTCCATAAGCTAGGATGGATAGTTTCACCACCGAGCCTTGTAATCCTCAAGCTCCATGAGCTTCAAAAACAGCCATGAAGAAATAATGAACTTTGATAATGAAAATGAGCCTCCAAAATGAACTTTTGTATCTTCCCGTGAATGTCCCTCCAAAATACCTTTTCCCTCACAAATATTTAAATTTAAATATTTGAACTTTTGACTTTAGGAGGGAAATAAAATAAAGTGACTTTATAAATATTATAAGGCCCACTTAAGTCACTTTAAAACAAAATTAATTAATTAATATTATTCGTATTATTTACTTGAGAAGAATAATATTAAATAATCAATAATTAACTCCCTTAATTTTATTTAATGGCTTATGAGAATTAAATAAGCCATTAAATCATCCGAACTATCAATTGGAAGGGTACATTATAGTCCTCCCTTCCTAGAATTGCTTGCCCACAAGCAATTTCACATTAGGATGCTGAAGGATCTGCTCTCTCCCACGTGGCATCTTCCCCGAATAGATCCTTCCATCTAACAAGATACTCCTTGATTGTTCTGCTTTTCAACTTCCTCTCGTGAACATCCAAAATCTCATCCAAAATCAAGATCAACTTACCCTCTTGATCAAGAGGTGGAAGCTCTGTTGAAACTATACCCTGTTGTCTCAATGCCTTCTTGAGGCAAGATACATGAAACGCATTATGAATCCCGTTGTTCTCTAGTAGCTCCAACTCATAGACTACCTCACGCACTCTCCTGATTACCCTATAAGGGCCATAGAACTGAGGTCTCAACTTCTTGGCACCACTCTTCTTCAACGAGGAAGACCTGTATGGTTGCAAGCGAAGACAGACCAAGTCCCCAACCTCAAAGGTACGCTCTATTGAAATGTTGCCATTGATGTCAATATATATATATATATATATATCAAGCTAAAAAGATCAATTGATGGAAAGGCAATGATTAATAAGAAGGAAGCAAAAATTAACATATAATAAACAATAATTATATTTTGTGGCAGCTTTCAAACAGCAGCAATTTAATCCTATTAAATAGTCAGCATTCGGTATAAAGGAAAGGCTGAATAAGACAAGAAGAGTAGGACGAACTTAGAATAAAACAAAAAATGAATAAAGAAAAAAAAAAGGAACAGTGGTGACTTTATTAGACAACGATTCACATAAAGGAGATGTGTGATCTGTATATTAAATGATTAAAATAAATAAAGCAGTGATTGACTATATAGGGCAGCGATCATTATTAATAAAGGGAATTAATAATAAAAGAAGCAGCGCTTCATAAGACAGCAGTTATATTTATTAAAGGCTGCGATTAGTTTTGAGGATAATTAAAGTTTATTGAAAGGCAGTAATTAGTGTTCAAAGAGCAGCAATTAGCTTTGATGATAAAGGGACATGACCATTTAAATAGATATCTCTTTTTAAAGAGATGTAGCTTCTCATTTAGACATAAAAGATATAAATAATATTTGAAAATCATAGGAAGAAGTGGGTTTTGAGGAGATCAAGATAAATAAATAAATCAAATACACCAGCACATGAAGAGCAAAATTTAAGAAGATTATTTGCACATTATAGGAGGAGATTGTGAAAAGTTGTATGGCAGATGATTTATAAGAAGTTTTATGAGGAGGAGATTGTGATCAGTTTTGTAGCAGATTTATGATCAGCTTATAGCAGATTGGTGACCAAAATTAAAGAAAAATTTAGAAGACAAATTGAATGAGGGGTTGGTGCCTCTAGTGGGTTGGTACTCACAAAGTGAATGAGGGGTTGGTGCCTACAAAGTTTGTAAAAATTAAATTAATTAAAGCAATATTTTTTCCATGGTTATCTCCCGCAAGGGTTTCCACATAAATTGTGTTGTTATTGTGTTCATCATTGTTTGATTTTACATATGTGTTAATTTTGATTAAATACTAAAGTGATTAAATAAATTTTAAAAGAAAAAGAATATTGTTATATTGATTCCTAACCCCCCACCCCCTTCTCAATATAACCGTGTTCTCATCACTCCGAAGGAGTTGAATTTTGGTGTACCAGACATAGTCGCAAGAGTACCACCCTTCACTCCCTTAGGTGGCATCTCATTGGCTCCCAACTACTCATCATTTGAATCACTATGTTCGCTGCCATAGTTATGATCAGATTTCTCCTCTTCCTCACTATCAGAAACTATCTCTATATAATGCACCTTTCCCTTACCAAGACACCTATGTCCTGGTTTCCAAGGCTCCCTGTAGCTGAAGAGCAATTTCTTTCTCCACAACTCCTACCAATTCTTATCATCCATTCTATTTTTCTTGGGCCACTCTTCCTGAAATAGTTTCTTGCTTTTGTCCTTCCGAGAGGTAGAACCCTTTGTCTGAAATTTATTCTTCAAATTAGTGGAATCCATGTCCCTAGCTTTCTTGATTGCCTCCTGTAGCGAATTAGGATTCAATGCCTTGATCCAAACCCTTAGAGGGTCCATCAAGCCATCCATAAATAACACCAGGAATCTCCTTTCTAATATATCAATAACCAGCACAGAGTCTCTAGAAATCAGCAATGTAACTATCCACATATCCCAACTACTTCAATTGAGCTAACTCCTTGAAATGGAGTTCACGGTCCTTGTTATCAAACCTCTCATAGGATGTGATCTAATCATGGCCCATGGTGATCATACCATGATGCCACCACTCGTGGGCAAGTCCATCTAGATGTATGGCAACGTATTTGATTACTTCATCTTCTGGCATCGGATTCAACTAGAAGTATGTATCAACCTTCTGAACCCAGGCATGTGTTGAAGTCTTCCCTAAACCATCAAAGAAGGCAAGCTCAACTTACCAACCTTCCTCCTAAGATCATTGTGATGCTCTCTGTCACCCCCGTTGGGAATATGTCTCATCCTAAGGTCCATATAGTCACAAAGGGAGATATCATGCTGAAAACCCAAACCTCCATCAACCCAATCTTGTCTAAGTTGTTCCTGCATCTCTACCAATGTGGGTCCATTTCCTTCCTGAGGCTCTACTCTGGGTGGGAATATAGTCATTAAAGGCCTTGAGTTAGCTAGTGTAGTGCACTGATTAGGGGTCCTATTATTAACTAAATTATCCCCTTTGCCATTATTGCCTCAATTATTGCCATTTCGAATATTACCATTGTTGTTGTTCTTATTGTGCAAGGTTTGTGCCATTAACTCCATCAAGTGAGTCATACGCTGATTTGTTTCTCTTTGTTTTGCCAACAATGCATTAAGAAGGTCCTCCCCTCTCTGGTCTTCCCCTCTTTCACCCATCTCTATTTCTCTATGTACACCACCTCTTGTAGAGGAATCAATACCACTGTCTGAGGAAGATCTTTGATGTATCACCAATATACCTGAAGCAGTTTCCCCTTCTGGAACTTGAGTGGGCTGCCATTGTTTCTTTATTTCTCTATTATAATATCTTCTCTCTATATCACTCATGAAAACCACAAGTTGGCAAGAAAACCAGCTCTGATACCACTGTAAAGACCCTTATCCAAGATGGCAAAATTTTCATGATTATTCCGAGTTTGACAATGCAAGCATTTTGTCAAACAGTTTACTTGCTTTCTGTGTTGAGTTGCTTTCAGTTGGTATTTAAATAGAAATTGCATATACTAAACTCATCATATGAATTACTCCACTAATATCAATGATTTAGCATATATATTTATCCATTGCATCATAAAGGCATATGGAAATGCAATGTCCCCTTCTCAGTTGTGATCATTTCAGTTGACCGTTGGCCTATTCCGGAGACCCGTAGGCTACGCAGATGGTGAAATTAGGGTTTCCTAGTTTTGAGGAGGTTTTTGCTTGAAGTTTGGAATTCTGATTGCGGATTCTTTCTGGGTTTTCAGAGAGCTTCGCAGTGGTATGTTCAGTTTGGCATTCCAAGCAACTTCGCGAATTTACTATTTTTAGTAAATTCTATTTTTGGCAGTGGACAGTTTGGGTTCAATTCAATTGGTCCTCTTCTTCAGTTGTTTCAGCTGGCACTTCAGTTCTTGGCCTTGGGCGCATATTTCTTGGAGAGATAAGTATTTTTATTATAATATTATAATTTTAATATTATACCCCCTTGCCTAGCATTACAACTTTAAGTTGTTTTTAAAAAGGGGACTTTGAGGGTCAAGGCGCCATGAGAAGATAAATTATATTCTAATGTCAAAAATTGAGCTTAAGGAAAAAGGACGCCCTTTTGAGGGATTTAACTTTATTTTAAAAAAAAGTGAAATATTTCAAAGGTGAAATGGGGCGCCATCTTTTGGAGGGAAAAGGTGAATTTGAAATTAGGGCTTGGGCGCCTTCTTGAAGCTTCTAGATGTTTCTCTCTTGCCTATTTAATCAGGCCTCAGCTCTTCATTTGGTATCTTTTGTCTACTACATCGTTATGCTGTTGAATTGTCTTCAGGCACTCGCTTCGAGGAAAGCATACCTCCTAGCATGGGCTCATCTTCTTGCTTGAAAGATAGCAACTAGTTGAGAGGTTAGCTTGTAATAGGTTTGAATTGCATTTTCAGTTGAGTAATTGCATTTGGAGTTCTAGTTTGCATTTTATGTCATATTTCTGATGTTGCTGAATGTCATTGAGGAATGTAAGTTTTACTCATAGCTCATGAAATAAAAATGCTATCATTCTGGGTACCGAGTCTAATTATTTGTCTATGAAAGGCGACCATTCTAGCATATTATCAGATTTTATTAGTGACTATTTGATTTTATAGAGAAAAATCGCCCTTGCAGCTGGGCCGTACCATCTTGTAGTTACATTGAAGTTTGTGCAAAATAAATAAGGCATATTTGGGGTGGTTTAGGGATTGCATCTCGGGCGCCAATATCAGTATAGTAATCTGCATTTGATTTCTTGTCAATAGGATGAGTTTAGAGTAAGTTATGAGCATTCTAGTGACTTGCCATGCTGCTGTTCTGTGTGATTTCTGTCAAAAACAGTCATATCAGATTTGAGTGAGTTCAGTGTTTGTGTGAGGAGTTGTTAATTTAAGGAGTTGGGAGTATTGGAGTGGTCTCTTAAACAGTTGCTGCATTGGAAGCTTTCTATCTTATGATTTTGACAGGCTCTCTAACATATTGTAAGCTGAACAGTAGTACTGTCAGCACTTCTCAATTCTCCCTTTTGAATTTATTGTAATTCCCACTGAATAAGTGGAAGAGGCTGGCTTGCCGCCTATTTACTTTCAGTTGAAGTAGTTAGGGACCCCCTGACCATATGCTCGCCATCACTCGGCACCATTCTTGGTTAGGGTTACATTCTGCTCAACATGCATTGATCCTCTGACCATATGCTCACCATCACTCGGCGCCATTCTTGGTTAGAGTTCCTTTCAGTTTTGCATTTGCATAGATCCTCTGACCAATGCTCACACCTTGCCCAGATCGGGATCCTGGTGTACATTCTGGTTAGAGTTACTTTCCGCATCGTTTTGGTTTATGCTAACCTTAATGGGTGCGTGTTGAATTGTAATTGCATTGTGAAAAAAACAAAAAAAAAATTGGTCCGGTTCATTACAAGAAATCACAACAACAATGATATTCATGTTCCAGATTGACACTATTATAAGCTATTTGAAATACATTTTCAAACGATGCAATCACATTCAAAGATATAGGGATTTCCACTTCAGATTCAATGAGAAACATTAAATATTCTAACCTGGACTTTTATTTCCAACTGTTGTTTACAAATCCAACAAATATGAATTATTTCAATTTCCTTTATTGTCTTTGGCACCTTCCAAACGATGCATGGCACCCCAATGTTGGTGCGCAGCCACTTTAAAGCAATATTAATCAATTAATATTATTTGTATTATTTACTTGAGAAGAATAATATTAAATAATCAATAATTAACTCCCTTATTTTTATTTAATGGCTTGCGAGAATTAAATAAGCCATTAAATGATCCAGACTATCAATTGGAAGGGGACATTACAGGAGACCTAAGGACGACAACCCTTGGGTTTGATGGATTGGACTCAGTTCCAGATTTGTGAAGTCTTTATCAAAAGACAAATTTTAGGCTTTCTCGGAGGTATTGTCTCATTAGAAGATTTCAGACTTTATGCAAATATAAAGAGTGCCAATGTGGATGCCATGATTGGAATAAATTGTTTCAGATTTAATTAAGACTTATGAATTGAGAAAATGTTTGTATATACTTGAATGTAAATATCCTATAGCTTGAATAGGTGATATAGAAGTTCAGTCAATTGTTTACCATAGTGGCCAAGTAACTTATTGAGGTTGACAGAGATAATGCTAGTGGACTATTTGTGAAGTCATTGAATGGAAAGTCTAAATCCTATTGCGCAACTTCAAGGGTGTTTGTAATGATTCATTGAGCATAGTGTAAGGCAAATAAATTAATATTATATTATGTTTTATGGAACATAAATCCTCTAGATTGGTCGCCGCCTTGCAAAGTGTAAGAGTAATTCAATACTCCTTGTTATCTATGGTAGCTACCTAAATTACATATCCGTTGCAGTGTTTATGCTAACTGCAAAATTCAAAAGAATTAAGTGTGATGCATATTGGGAAATTATGATTGACGTGGACACGGATTAACATGACCGAATCAAGCCTTTATGAAATAAACGTCCATATTTCCTTGCCGTGAGTAAATAGCATGAAGGGATTGTATTGTCGCCACCTTGCTAAGCGTCGAATAATTTGATACAATCACCATAGGAAATTGCCCGACGCCGTATGGGATATCGGAAGAGGAGTGAATAAGTTTGTGGAGGCCTTAAGATTCAAAGCTACAATTGGATGTCATCTTTGCCACCGTGGATAGTCAATGCCAACTTAGGTCTAAGGAGTTAGGATTAATATTGTTGTGCACCATCTCTAGCACCTACACTAACATGTACTTCAATTTTTTGATGGATAACTTTCAACTACTTCCCACAATCATCTTCATTCTCTTTGTTCCACTAGTCTTAGAGATTGTCTTATCTCTTGGTATGTTCCCTAACCACATTGTGGACTTTTCTTGCCTTTATTTAGGCTTATTGTCATTAATTTCTAGAAGTAGAATGTCGATCTTCATTTGATTTCTTCTTCTCAACAATTCCTTTCTTCACATTGTTGTAGTATTTGTTCCTTATCCAGTTCACAGTCACATTTGGACTGAAGATCTTATAGTTAGTATAATGTAATGCCTAACAAGGGGTCAATTTAGGCGGTTCAATAAAGTATACAAGTCTTTGATTTTGAAAAATTGATCCAAATTGTATAGAATGATACTTGATTTCTCTCTACTTCATGAACAACTACCCATACTAAAATATCTTAGAGGTGTTGAAAATCTCTTGTGAGATTTCTCCCCCTCTTGATTTCTTTCAACTACTTCGTGGATAAGCAAATATTCAAATATAAAATTCTCAAATTAATAATTTATGACCTCTTAGATGATATAAAAGATGCTGGTATAATATTTTTGAGAATAGTGATCAGCAAGTACAAGGAAATGGAGCAATAACCTTGATCAAACTCTATACGTTTATAGCTGAAGCTGTTTTATATTTATATCAGCAATAATGGTAGACTGGTCTGCAACCTTTTAAACCTCATTATTCCTTCCCAAAGATAGCAGCGCACCCAAAAACCATTAGCAAACAACTTGTGATGTGGCCCCCAGCATTAAAAATGTCAACAACATTCAAAAGGGGAGTCAACTTACTCCTAAAGTTCCCACGCCCACTCCCAAATAGGATTGGCAGAAAGGAAGAAGATAATAGAAATCAAATTACTCACAACTTCCCTGGAATCTCCTGCAAGCTGGGACGGCCAAGAAAAAGCAAGACTTTAATTCACAAAATTGTAATTTTCCTGCAAATCTTCTACAAATTCGTTGCCTACAAATCTCCATAATCTTGTATAGATAAATTTATTTGTTCCAAACTCTTACTTTGCAAACATTTACCCAAATGTGAACTCCGTCTGAATCCACCCAAATTGACTAGGGAGAAATCTCTTCACCAAAGCCAATATTCTCATAGGTTTTTGTCCTAGGGTTTGAGATGAACAAAAATATCGAACTTTTACAATGGGAATATAAAATGACAAAAATAAAGTCAATTCTCTTTTTGCAACTCTTTTAATATCCTTCCTATGAAATTTAAAGAATTTCTTAATTTAAAATTCACTTTTAAAAAAATAATCATTTTAGCTCCTCATAAAGTAACTTTATATTATTTCATTTTTGACCTCAACTTAAGTTACTTTATAATATTAAAATAAACATAATTAATTCAATACAAGTTGCCACAGAAATAATAAATTGAGACAACCTTATTTAATTAATTAATTTATCCCTTTCCAACATCCCAAATTAGCCTACTGGAATAAAATAGGCTAAAGGGTCCTTCCTGAACTTGTCAATCGAATAAGGGGACATTACAACATTGGTTTAAGCTTGGGGAGGAAACAAGGCCAATGGGGTCTTACCAATGATAGGCATGGTTATTAGTTTGTAAAGATAAACAAGAAGAACCAAGCCTTTAATAACAGGTGTGGCCATGACAGGGAGTTTACCAAGGACCTATATTGTTGTAATCATCTCCCAAAGTCAATTTTTATAGAAGATTCCTCCACTAATCCTATACCCCATATCGGAATTGTTTCACTTGGCTATTCTCAAAACTACAAAAATGCATTACAGCTATGAAGACATTTTTCCAAAAGTTCTATGACAAAAATATAGCATCTGACCTGAAACATAACCAAAAAATATCACAGAATCCTAATTTTAAAATATTAGGAAAAAGTTATAAATAATGTGTGAATATATTAAGCTAAGAATTTTTGTCTTGAATTGGATCTCGTCCTCAAACCCTCACACTTATATTGGTTATCTTCCTCAAAATGCAAAATAGCTTGCCTAGCTTGTCATATTTATATACCATGTGTAAGACTATTTCTATACTAAAGCGTGAAATGGCAAAGAGTCTAAACTGGTTGATGTGATCCAATGCAATAACTGAACAAAATATAGTAATGAATGTGAAAGTGAAAGGAAAAAAGAATTCGAGCAATTAAGTAATGAGTTAGTATAAGATTCAAATAATAACACCACTTCAAGAGGCAAAACTCTAGACACAATATTTCAATGATGATCTAAAATGGAATCCTCCTATGTATAGCCCTAATTAGTTTAGGGCAACTAATAATCTCCTAATTGGCCAACCTAAATCAGAGAATGAAGAAAGATAGAAAAAATATTGATGCCCACAAATGATCAAATAGGTCAATGGGACTCAAAAGTATATCCATTTACTATAGAAAAGTACTAAGGTAAAAAGAAAATGCATGAACCTACTGCAAGACTAACCTAAGGTTATGTGTGCTACATGTCATACACTCTACAACCCACACAAACAATATTACAAACTAAGGTTAGGGCCCAGGTGCATAATATAAACATAAGACAATAGATATGTGGTACCAAAATAGGACATGAGTGATGACAGAAAGCAACTTAATTGCATAAGTTTAAAACTGCAATAAAACCTTGGCAAAAAATACAAGTTCCTATTATAGAATAAGAGGTTGTTTTAACCAAAGAGTTAAGTGGAATTAATGATAGTTGTGGGTATGTAACAAGACTCAATGAAAAAAAAGATTGTGGTAGAAAATCATTTACAATATTTTAACCAAAACGGGCTTTGGCATTGTTTCTGTCATTTATTTATATATCTATGTGTGTGTGTGTACATGTGTGCATTCATATGAGTGCTTGAGTGTGTGCATATCTATGAGAAAGAGAGAGAGAGAGAGAGAGAGAGAGAGAGAGAAGTAGCACAAATAAATAAACTAGGGTGGGAAATGACTATTACAAATGCAAATAAAATAATTCTAGAGATTTTTCTTAGTTTGAAGTACTATACACGTGTAGTCAACCAAAGTGGTTCTATAATGTCCCCATTTCTTGGGTTCTCTTGCATTGTGGTTGGCTTTGACCTTCTTAGTGTGTGTCAACCTTATTAGTGGAGTTATTTGAAGTTAACAATGAGCTCAGATGGTCTAGAGGACTTAGATAACACTTTCTGAAGTTATTTTCAACTTTTGGTGTGTTCTCCAAGATTCTTGGAGAGAATGTCTATTTATAGTAAGTTACCCAATTGGGTCCAATTCTTATTATTCATCATCGATATCACTCCAATGCAATCAAATTTCGATTATGATGCTTTTTGACAATTTCCGCAACTCGGATGTATTAATGAGCTATAATTTAATTATTTGCACTAAGGTTGCTAATTTTATTAAAATAATTTAATAGGTACCTTAGTATAATAGCTCGTTGGAATGAGAATGGAAAGCTTTAAATATTGGATGCCGATAAAGTGACTTTAAGCATCAAGAATGTTTAAAGATTAAAATAAATCAATTTTTGGAGTAATGAAGCTTATTTAATTTTTAAAGTAATTTTATATTATATTTTTTGAAAAGCTTTTGGAAATGTTATAAAGGAGTTTTGTGAGCTCATTTGCACTATTTTGGATATTGTATATTTCTCTTTTGGAGATTTATGCCTATGGCAAAATTTCTCACCAAAGGGACAAAAATCCCAACGATTTCCATAATAGACGAAAAACCTAAAGGCAATGCGATTCCAGCCAAGGATTGACGATGTGCTAAAGATTTGGGATTTGGGGATGAAAACCCTCGAACTCCATTGAAGCAATTTCACACAGAAGTTGTCGGAGTCCTGAATGATTGAATATTAAATAATTTATTGGAGGTTTGCAAGCAAACGATAAATTATTGTTCTCCGATTCGAAATAAGGAATTATCAATGTTTGTGATTTCAGGCAATTGTGAGGTGCCATATTTGTGAAGTGGCAGAGGGAAAAGATTTAAATATAATATATATTATTTATTTCTTGAGCATCCTTTTCAGCCGTACCATTTGATATAGCAGCAGAGGTTGATTCTCATATTCAAGGCTATGAAGCCTTCAAATGCCAATGTAGCTTCTCATAAGCCAGCACAGCATCCTTAAATCTATTGCAAGTTTTCTTACTTCAGCTGTTGCCTCCTAAAACTAATTGCAGCTGTCCCTTGACTCGTGGGCCCTTTGGGAGCTTCTACTTCATTTAAACAAGTCGTACAGGTTATGTGGGACTTGTCGAGGGTGATGTGGAGCATAAAGGTAGTCAAATAAAGTCAAACAGCTGCCAACAGGGAAGATTTGAAATGGCTTAACCGTTGCATACTTCCTTCAGCTGCCATACCATTTTTAGTGAGAGTGCAAATTGCATTGTTAGCTGTTGGGAATATTTTGGAAGCTTTCAATTTAAAAGGTTGGCTATATTTTATTAAGTATTGATCAATATTTTAAGTTGCTGCTGCTGTATGTGATTTTTGTGTAATATTATTCTGAACAGCAATACAATATATAAAATAAGATTTATCTCTGATCATGCTTATGCAACAATTGGTATAAATAAAGTTATTTAGCTTTATTGGAAGATTGGAAAGAGTGTGCTATGAAGTGTATTTGAGTTAGCTCTTTAAAAATAAATGGAAATGAGGCTTAGAACTGCTAAAAATATAACCAGACCAGCAGCAAGCCAAGTGTTTGACAAAATGCCTGATGTCTAAAATTGTTAAAAATTGCAATTGTTTGGTTAAGAAATTGTTAGGGAATCTTACAGGTTCACTATAACAAATAAGAAGAAAGTGCCATTCAAATAATGGATTAACACTATTTGAACCAGATTATTGGGAAAAGTCCATATACAAAATCTGATCTAAACAATTTGGCTTTATGAGTGGTTAGCTCAAATTTTACTAATCTGATTGTGCAGCATGTTTAATTTCCTGTTCAAAGCTTATATATTGTCCTTGTACAGATTGGTGAAGTGTGGTTACTATTTAATTTCATTTGACCTTTAATTATGTGTATACAATATTGAAATATAGCTTGTAGTTGCAAGCTAGAGTAGACATACCATAATTTTGAAACACCTACATGAATCACAGTTATGACACATTCCAAACTCATAACAGAATATGTAAGCATAAAACATAAGTAAAAATGACCAAAATGCAAAGATTCATATATAACTTACAACATCAGCTTTGTCTATGCCCATTCCAAAGGCAATAGTGGCACACACCACTTGCACCTCACCCTTGTGCCATCTTTTCTGTACTTCCATCCTCCCACGGGCTGAAAGCCCTGCATGGTAGTATACGGTCTTGATCTGGAACTTATCATTTAAGTATTTGCAAACATCCATGCACTCATTTTTGGAAAGGCAGTAGACAATTCCACACTGTTGATGGAAACACTCTCTAATTGTTTTCCCAAGCTGATGTAAAGAGTCCTTATTTTTCACAACTACCTGATATGTGAGATTCGGACGATCAAAACTTGTTTCAAGCACCAGAGCATGAGGTATTCTCAAAACCTTTAATATGTCCTGTATAACAGAGTTACTATCCAAGAATCAATGAAACCTGTTCTCTATATCAATGACATTCAACAAAATTTTCTTTAAGTTGAGCATTGCCTATAACATCATTGTCAGTACCTCCTGCACTGCTCGAGTTGCAGTGGCTGTGAGTGCCATCAATGGCACATTTGGATATCTCTGCTTCAAGCGTCCTAACTCCCTGTAATCAGGTCGGAAATCATGACCCCATTGGCTGCAAATTCATGAAATCGTTGTAAGAGAAGGTCTGATGCCATAATGTGAGAATAAGAGACCGGATCTTAAAAGAATGTGCACTTGATTGATCTTGCCAACTCTGGAAGTGATCTATGTAGCTTGAGTTTACTGCAAAGCAGAGTATACCACACTATAAAACCATGCTGTATTAAATTCATTTGGAAGGATTACCTCACACAGTGTGCCTCATCAATAACAAATCGAGCAAGTTGTCCCTGTAACAATAGCAATTTGATAGAATGAAATACTCTTGACATCCCAATTTCAATATTTCATTTAAAATATTCCAGACATGTATCATAGTGATGTTGCATGGATACCTGCTACAAACGCATTTTTGATACAGGCTATCACTTCTACTCACATCTAAAGTAAGAGGTATACCTTTTGCTGCAAGGAAGTTAAAATATCTTGAAAAGATGTACTTCCAGCAATCTTTTCAGGAGTCACGTACAATAGTTTGCATGATGGTTTAAATTTCCTAGAAGACCAAGTGTCAAGATTAAGATTATCTGCTAGATGAAAATAAATAAACAGAAAGATTGCGACTGGCAGCACATGTACAGTCTAATTCAAGAATCTGAGACCTGTGTTAAAGCCTTTCATATGAAAGCAACATTATATCGAGTACATAATGACAACACAGAGTTTCTTTTCATGTGATGTGTACCATCAATCTAAGTTGCCTGAAATAAAAAAGGTAGTATACATGCTAGAGATGACTTAGAGTACTAACACAAACATTTTAGGGAAGTATAGAAAAGGTTTAAGAAAAAGTTTTAAAGTTTTAAGAATAACAACTTAATAAGGTGCTTTGAACAGAATAAAAGAGTAAGACACATGCTTAAGTATTCAAGGCTTTGAATCTCAGTCAAACATGTGGAATTCACTAGCAGAAAAAAAACTTCAAAGACAAAAAAATGCTATGAAATTTATTATTTGCTATATTAGACTAATTTCACAAAAAAGAATATATAATTAAAACAAAAACTAGTCATTAATCATGTTGGCGTTTAAATTAGCACCTCTGGAGTGCTGATTGTAAACGTTCAGCTATTTCAAATGTTTTGCAACACTTCTTCGTTATTTAAAGAGGAGAAGTCCCTCTCTGCTGGGAGCAATGCGTAGGGAAGGGAAATGTCTAACTAGGTTCCTATCTTTTTATGCTTCAGCGGCAGGACACAAGGGTGCACAAACACAATGCGCCGTAGCTAAGCTTTTCTCTGGTTTCTGCAGATCTTAACTACGACTAACTAGCTTCTATCTATCCAATACCTTCAAGATGAACAGAGCATGAGGGTAAAGGAGCGGGAATGGGATGGTTGGATCACTTGAATTCACCGTCTCCAGAGGATATGACCGAGACTCTGAACTCTCGGGTATACACCGAGATAAGGTTGGTACAAGCAAACACTCTACACGGTAAACTAGATCTGAGATCTGCCAAGGAGGAGGGACTCCTATCCGAGGTATGAGCTTAAGAAATAGTTTACTAGAAACAACAAAATCACGATGCCTTGGCCAACGAGCTTGCTAAGGAGGAGGGACTCCTATCCGAAGTATGGCTTGGAAGTCAATACATTATACAACATCAAACGATAACTATCAATAACAAATATCCAAGGAGGAGGGACTCCTATCCGAGGAGGAAATGAGACAACAAGCCTATTAAACACAAGGCGTAGACGCACTCAAATAAAGATGATCAAAATGCAAAGCGCCTTACGATATTCTTCTTCAATGCTTCATCAACGAACTACAAAAGTTGGGAAAGCAAAGGCACGAAATCATGCACAATTACAATCGTCCAACGAACTCTCATCCAAGAGTGAACAAGTATTTGCTTTCAAAGCTGTTGGCAACAATGGCGCAGCAATTTTGCATAGCAAGTAAAAGTTCCACAAATAATGAGCCCAAGGCTCTTATTTATAGAACTCAAAGGAGTGGGTAACCCCAAAATCTCCTTGAGTTAACAATGAGTTCTTGCCAATCAATTAGCAAGATTTATTCCTAAAAAGGGGGAGCAAGCAGTTAACTGGAAAGCTACTTCAGTTAACTGAAAGTAAACAAAGAGTCAACTGGAAACTACTTCAGTTGACTGAAAGCAAACTAAAGGTGAACTTATATGTAAAGTATCCCTCCAAAATAGACATCCACATTTAGTGGAGATCTAAGATCCACGAATCATGGAAGCCAATTAGACATCCTTAATTAGTGGGATCTGACAATGCATGATTTAAGGAAAGTAGAGTTAAACTTGGAAAGAAGCATCAAGTTAACTCCAACTACATTTAATAGCATCTTGAGTTGACTTGGAAAGAAGCATCAAGTCAACTCAAGTCTCATGAATGCCACTTGGAGGGTGTATGGCGTCCTTTTCTGGTGCATTTATAGCTCGCCATTAATCAACAGTGTCTCTATCCATTGGTTGACTTCATCAGCTTCTGGGGAGGTAATGCTCCGTAGAATGATGACGTGGCGTCGAAGCATGATCTCACCCGTTGTGAGCTGATTTCCGAAGTCAATGCATTGAGATGCTGCCTCTTCTAACTTGGTTGATAAAGCTGCTACCTTAGCCAGCTTGCAACCCTCTGGATCATCAAGAAAGGTACTGCGGATGACATCTCTGAACTGGTTCTGTACAGTCACCAACTCGACATATTCTCCTCCTTCACGCTGATATTCCATGCAAGGGAAAGATATTACCAACATTCTTGTGAAGTTGATAATAGTGGCAACCACCCTTCTGTAATCAATCATCTCTACTGAATGAGCGTCGTAGGCTTTCACCTTGTACGCTAATTGTTCCTTCCAAGCAAAAAGATGTTGCTTGTTTTCCTCAGAGTATACTGATTGATATGCTAATTGCAAATCTGCAATTGTGCTTTCGTCTTCAAGCCTCTTTTCTGCAATCTTCTGTTCCGACTGCTGGATCTCCACACGGAGTTCATGTGCTCTATCTCGTAACTGGTATAGGTTTCCCAGTACGCATCTACCCTTGAGAACAAACTCTTCCACCTGATTTCTCAAGTGTTTGCCGAATGTTAACAATTGCCGATGATTCTGTTCGGCGGGGAGATCTAGTAGTCCTGCTGGTAAGGCTGAGACGTTTGGTGTGCCATGTATCAAGCTGGTTATGTAAGACCTCAGTTTCTGATTTTCAGCCTTTAAGGCTGCCTTTTCTTTACCATCCTTGGCCATTCTTTCTTGTGCGCTCACCGAAGCTATTCCGAGAAGATCCGCCTCCACCTGTCGTGTAGTCTTCCCGAGGTTAAGTTGAGACAAAGTGTAGTCCTCTACTTGAACCTCGTGTATGCTTTTCTCTACTGGTGGAGCGGCAGTCTCTATGATGATCTCACATTCTGCATTCCTTTCTATGTGAACTTGATTCTTCAACCTTTTCGCCGGCATGTCTTGTGAGACGTGGTCGAATTCGGTAAAGTCAAGTTCATAGGAGGGTTTCTCCCTCTTCCTTCCTAGGAAGCCTTCGAGCCAAATAGAATCTCGGCGAACTTCACTAGGAGGGACGTGAGGCCCTTGAACGCTAGATGTGTGAGACTGTGCTGGAGCAATGTCTCTCGGTGGCGAATCCAAGTCGATGAGGACTTGTGTATGCTGTGACACTGGTGATGTAGGCGGTTCTGTTTCCATAACAGGCACCGTCTCTGCTGCTGCTTCTACTGTCGTTGCTTCTGCCATTGGCTCAGCCACTGGTTCTTCAACAACTACTGCTGCTGGTTCCTCTGTGATAACTTCTGCTGAATCAGGGATAGCAGTCTCTACTCTTTGTTCTGGGGCAGCAATACCCATGATTATGTCAGGACTATGTGTGGCTTTCTCAACTGGTGTCCTCTGTGTTCTTGGTTTTGACATCCTCATCCCTTGGGGAGGATTGCACCATTGTTTCTGTCTAGGTTTCCTTCTTGAAGTGGAAGGTGGTGTAGACTGAACCTGTGGCGGCTCTGTTCTCTCTGGTATCACCTTCCTAGACTTCTTGCTGTCGAGATAGAGTTGGCTATTTCTAACCACTCTACTCGTTCTTTCTTCTATAGATGTGTCTTCTTTGGCATACCAATCCACTCTCGGGAGTGATTGAGAGTCAACTGAATCTGCGAAGAATGAGGGGAGAATGACTTCTCCTTCATCATCTGATAGGCCCTCAATGTCTGCTGACATGAAATCAGCAATTTGTGTGAGTCTGAATCTGCTGTAGTTCCTTCTCCGCACTTCATACTCGTCTTTACAATTCACCCAATAATCTTCCATAGAAGACTTATGTGACGAGTGTTGCTCAAGGTGTGCTGCATAGAGTCCTCTGGGATCATAGGATCTTCTATCAATGAGATACTTGAGGTTAAACCTCGCTGTTTCTTGACTCATCATCTTAGCATCTGCCGCGAATCCAATCTATACAGTCCCGTTTCAACGGGAAAGTTAATAGCTGTCTTCCTCTTCAAGCGCAAGTGGATATGAACCTCGGACAACTGTCTCAGGAATTCCATGAAGACTACCCTATCTGAAGGGTATCTTGGTAGCATGGCAGGGTGGCCAATGTAGCCATACACGCGTATGTAGGAGAACGTAGGAAATTGGATGAACCAATCTGCCCAATCCGCCATTGCCTCTCTGGCTGTCTGTGAAATACGCACGTGCATCTCATGGTTAAGCTCACGTATTGTGTGCATAGTGAAGTGATCACTTGTCCTCTTGAAGTGCCTTCCCGCTTGAGTAAACTCAAGACGTGTGAAATGTTCGTGAACCTTCTGCACACCTAAGGTTCCCACATTGTTCAATAACCTGAATTCACCTTGGAAGGCGATCAAGTATACCAGGTAAGAGCACATGTGGAACCTATGAGCTTCCAGATACCTAGTGATTTGTCGGTGGAGTGTGTCACTGATCAAAGTGGCCCAGTCATAGTATTCCCTTCTGCCAATGATTTTAGCGATGACAGAGTACATCCATGGCTGAAATTGACGACCATCTTCTTCTCCAGTGATTCTATTGAGTAGAGTGATTAACACTGCGTACTCATCTTTGCATTCTCCTCGTCCCAACGGCTTAGGCAAGTTTGCCTTTGTCACTTTTAGCCATTTTTCGGCCATAATCCTTTGACATTTGTCCTTAGCTGTCTCAAATGCTTTTTCACATTCCGTCAATGATATGACTTTGCTATTAGGATGTGATGGAATATCAAAACATCTTTCGATATCCTGAGGCTTTAAACTGCAAACAATTCTTCCATCTGCTGCTCTGATTTCTCTGGTGGTAGGGTTGTAATGCTTGATACAAGCGATTACAAGCTCTACGCTTTGTAGTGTGATGGGAATTGATGCGGCCTGTAGCAACCCGGATTCTTCGATATTCTGCAATGTTATTTGATTCATGCCTTCTAGCTGCTCCAAATCGACCACGGATTTACTTGGTGCAGATTTGTGTCAACTGTTTTCAGGTAATCATGGAGTAAGACCGTCTTGGTCTCGTATTGCACCTGGGAGTACTGCATCCTGAAAAACTTGAAGATTGACTGTAAGCTTGACCTAGTTCAGATGATTTTCGGAAACCCTTAAAAATAGCGCCTGCCGAGAAGTATTTTTCGGAAAAAATCTGGCACATGGGTTTTGTTCGTGCTTCAATGCTGAACAAACCCAGTTCCTCAGAATTTGGATTCTGAAACTTTTTCGGAAAAACCCCCAAAAATAGGGGCAGCAAGTTTGCTGATTTTGGAAAATTTGTCGAGATGGGTTTCTCCGGAAAATGATGCTGAATATACCCAGTTGATCTGATCTGATGCAGCCTGTTGCTTTTTCTGTCAGATGCAAGAAAACCTAAGACAAGAAGAGAGGAAAAAGACAGAAGGTGGATTGGAAGTTTTATCTGATCTTCAAAAAACTATCTCTGACCCAATCCTCAAAATGGCAATCTTTTCCTGCTTCAGATCTGCAAATAAAAATGAAGAACGGATGAAAACCTCCTTCAGATCTTCAATGGCGTACTTGAAAGCTTGTGGCTGTTTTTGTCTTTGAATCTGCAATGAAATAATGAAAAGGGGACGCCATCTCCTTGAATATATATGTTTGTGCTTCAGATCCACAAATTTGGGGACCTAACACAAGCTCAAAAGGTGATTTGAGTTTGATCTGAAGTTAAAAAGGTGATTTCCACCAATCGTGGAGCGTTTTAGCCAACTTTAACTCAAAAAGCTTTTGACTTTAGTCAACAAATGACCTCTGACTTCTTTTAGGCGTCCCTTTTCATCTTTTGCAAGTTTTTTAGTATTTTCTCTCCTGAAAACCCCCTGTTTGATCCTGAATCTAGCGTTGTCTGTTGACCCTGAGATGTCACGGACACATTCACTGCGGAGCTGGATCCATACTGGAAAGAAGTGCTTGGGAGACTGCCTGATAAAAACTGAGTTTAGGGCTCCAAAAGAATGGGCGCCTTTCCCAAGAAAGGGCGCTTTTGCCAATGCCTTAGTGATTTTTCAATCTTCGTTCTTCAGCTTATTTGAAATGACCTCCCGTGCCTTGAACTGGATTTCTCGTTGATTGGAGAGTCAGATGTTTTCACTTGATGTCTTATCAGGTTCCTAGCTCTGCTTCGCCAGAAATGACTGTCTTCAGGAAATCTGAATCTCAAATTAGGGTTCCTTTATTCAAGGGCGCCTCTCCTTGAAAAGGGCGCTTTTGCCTTTTAGCCTGATTATTTTCATCTGGAAAGTTGCCTACTTTGATCTTGATTATCCGTTGACTGCTCTGACAGATGTTGATGCTTGCAGTTGCGTTTCTGAGATCTACTTGGGCTGAGAGAGTTATCCTAGGAAGCCTTTTGTCATTGGTCAGCATCTGGAAGTCCAAAAGAAAGGGCGCCTTTCTTTTGAAAAGGCTCTTTTTCCTTATAACTTCGCCGTTAACTGTGGTTTCTTGATATTTCCTCAACTGCCTCTTTTTGCTTCGTCAGCAGCTGCTTGTGATCTATTCATCAGATGATCTGGATGTTCGTTTCACTGTTGAGCCAGCAATCAAACGCCGAGAATGACTGCTTCGGATGATCTTACTGACTTTATTTGACCTTCAAAGATCATGGGCGCCCCTGCTTGAAAAAGGCGCCTTTTCAACATGTGAGCATTCTCCCCTTCGTAACATCTCCAGAGTTAGTCAAATTTTGACCTTTTTCACTTTCAGGAATCTCCTTCATCAAACAGCATCTTTTTCGACCTTTTCCGCCATGGTTGCGTCGTTGAAGCTTTTGAAGCTTAGCTTTCAGCACCTGGTACTGGCCAATCTGCCATTAATGGCTGTGGAACTCCTAACTTTGTTCCTGAAAAAGAGAAATAGACCCACCAGAGTAAAACATGTCTTTTGATGATTCTGACTTGACCAATGTGATCGTGAAGCCTTTTAAGCCTATCAAAATCGTTTTCGATCATTTCTGGGAAGGTCCTATTTTCGGGGGATTTCCCTGAAAATAGGGGAAAAAACCCTAATTTTCAAAATTTCGGAATTTTGCACATGTGTTCCTTGACAGAAACCCATCAAGATTCTATAATTGGTTTGACCTAAAACTGACTTAACATGGCATTTTAACAAGATTTAGCTCAATTTATACAGAATGCCAAAAAATTAATTTTGGGTACAACAGCCTAGACAGGGGGCATGAAAATTATCCAAGGCATGAGATTGGAAGCTCACCACCTTAGATGCACCCTAGAAAGGGAGGAAGGCTTAAAAAAATTCTAAGTCTGGTGAAAGTGGAAGCTAAGGGGGTGAAATGCGCCCTTGCTCCTAGTGGAGGTGAGATGGCTTCAAAAGGGTTTCTAAGTGATGGAAATTGGAAGGAAGACCCCTTTAGTGCGCCTAGTTATGGAGGAGACTTGAGAAATTTTCTAAGTGTTTGAAATTTCCTGAAGACCCCTCATATGCGCTCACCTTGTGAAGGATGCTTGAAAATTATCTAAGGCGTGAAAATGGAAGCTTCCCCCTTGAAATGCGCCCTTGGCTGGAAGTGGATGAAATTTTTTCTAAGTGATAGCAAAATGGAAGTTAGACACTCCTAAATACGCCCTCAAGGTGGGAAGTTTTTCCAAGGCGTGAAGATTGGCCAAGGCAAGAAAACATAAGCTCACCCTCCTAAATGCGCCCCAAGGAAAAGATACCAAGGTGGAAATTGTTCTAAGGCATGAAAACAAAACCACAAGGGTCCAAATGCGCCCATCATGAGGGGATACACAAAATTTTCTAAGGTAAAGAAAATGAAGTGACAAGGTCAAAATGCGCCCTAGAAGCACAAGAGGCTAAATGCGCCCAAGAGATGAGTATAGGACACAAAATTTTCTAAGGCATGAGATGTAGAGCTAGCCCCTTCAAATGCGCTCTTAGAGATGAAAAAAGTTTCTAAGGTATAAACTCAAAGTACAAGGTGAATATGCGCCCTCAAAAATGGAGGTAGAAACATTTCTAAGGCATTGAAGGCAAAAAAAATAAAAAATGAGCTCAATCCATCAAATACGCCCAAGGAGGAGTTAGCTACATAAACATTTTCTAAGGCAGGTAATGAAGCGAGAGCCTCCTAAATACGCCCTCAAGGTGGGAAGTTTTTCCAAGGCATGAAGATGAAAACATAAAGGTCTGATGTTTGGAAAATGACTAAGTCGGAAAATAAATGAGACACCCCTTTATATGCGCCCTCAAGATGAAGTGTCAAGCTTCTAAAAGAAGATGAATAGGATAGGTGAATGAAATGGCTAAGGCAAGAAGATGAAAAGATCGAGATGATATGCGCCCTAGATATTAAATGCATCTGTGATGAAAAGTCGTGAAGAAAGAAAAATTTGCTAGAGGAAGATGATGAACCCTATCTAGAAGTCAAAACATGGAAATTAGGTAAGTGAAGTAGATTTATTCTATAAGTGTTTTGATGCTCTACTTTTTGTTTGTTTTGCAAGATGAACACCGAGCCCAAGGCATGATGACTTGGGGTGATGGGGCAAGTACTCCAGGACAGCATCACAACCATGGAAGGAGATAACGTTACATGTTTCAGGCTCCTCCATGATGTCTCAATTGCACCCAAACCATGAAGGGAGATGTTGGAAGAAATGACTAAGTGTTGGGATTTCTCCACAAAGACCTAATATGCACCCAACTCAGGGAGGTAGGTGGCAAGGAAGAAATGATCGAGTACAAGACTGGAAAATCCTTCAAGATCAGGAAGATGAAATAATGAAGGCCCAGGGGTTAGAGATCATCCTCAAGCACTTCAGAGTTAAAGAATGACAGCTAGGGGGAAAATCATCATCAAGCAGGAGAAAGAAGTTGCAGTATTGGAGTTTCAGAATGAGAACGTGCCTGCCATGTCGATTGAAGCTATGTTGGCCAGATTCATAGAGTTTGCAGTCAAGAAGAAGAACAGTGGGAACGTGTCTCTGGACGAGAATCTTCTAGCAGGATGGTGGACATTAATTGCTCATTTATTACCCCACTCTTCTTGGTGGCGGTTTTTAGGGTTAGGGATTATGTGGCTCAATCTGAGCCCTTCATTGTAATTGAATCTAAGTCATCCACTGGATTTGGACATCTATAAAAGGGGCATTCCCCCCTCATTTGTAAATCATTAGAATAGAGAGACAACTAGGAGATAGAGCATAGACAGTTAGCATAGTTTGATAGAATAGCTTAGATTGAAGAGGAAGGAAAGCTTTCTCATTGAATGCTTTGTAAAAAGTTGTTGTGAACACTCTCCTAATAAAAAGAGTTTCCATTGATGATGATTGCATCTTTTGTTGTGAGTAGCTAGCAAGGCTTTTTCGTCCTTCTGAATCACTTAACATTTCCTTTTAAGTAGCTTAAATTAGAATAGATTTCATTTCATGCAAGTAGATGCTAGTAGTGGAATGTGGTGTTTGATTCGAGCAAGCTTCGTTTATCCATACCACTAGTATGTTCGCTGATGGTGAATTCGCATTGTGTGGTCAACTGGAACATTGCGGACTTAACTTCGTTTGTAATTCATGTGTTGACATGCGTCGTTGTGACGGTGTCTTCGTGTTGAATTATGATCTGAATACCTTTGATTACTCCTCTGAAGATTGCACCGGTTTTGTAGAAGTTGTCTGAAGCGAGGCAAAGCAAAGCTTGGTTGAAATCTGCGAGAATTGATTACCATGTCGGGCATGCCTTAGAGTAGATTAGAGCCTTCTTATCCCTGCAACCTTTTCAATTTGGTACTTTCTGGTTAGTTTAGGAAATAAGAGCTTTATAGACAAACCTTTCAAGCATTCGAATTCCTTTCTCCGCTATTGAACAATTTTCTAAGTCCCCTCGTGAAAACAACATATCACAACGAACCAACTGAGTGTACTCCATTGCATCGAAGGAACCTTGGAGTTGAACGTATGATCTCTCTCGCAATCTTAGCATACAAAATACTTTGATCAAGAGAGAATAGAGTAGCTGTTGGACACTTTATTTTGCTGTTTGGTGTAGGTCACAAAAATCACATCAACAACACCCAAATAGTACGACCAACTGGTGAATGCACTAAAATGATGATATCTATTGATAAGAAGCCCCAATCTGCAATTATATTCTGATAACTCATTGCTTTAATCAGATTTTTGGTGTAACAATTAGCACCTCTGGAGTGTGAGTTGGTGCGGACAGCTATGCACAGTGCGTAATGACTGCTCTTCAAATTAGGAGGGGAAGCTCCCTCTTTTGCTGATATGCATTGAAAAATAAAGTATTCTAAATCCTATCTTTATCGATTCAGCGGGAAGAGGCACAAGGTTAAGGAAACCAAGAACGTTGCAGCTAAGGATTTTCTCTCGTTTTGCGAATCCTAACTACAACTAAACTAAAATGCTTTAATCTATCCAATCTCCTCAAGAAAACAGAGCACGAGAAAAAAGGAGCAGGAATGTTTTTATACGATAAACTCTACAACAAGATTTCCAAGGAGGAGGGACACCTATCCGAGGCGTAGGCTGAAATGAAGTTTATTAGGCATGACACTTAAACAATAATTCTTCTTCCCAAAATTCCAAGGAGGAGTAACCCCTATCTGAGGCATAGATTGAAAGAACAACTATTAAACATAACATAAGATTGCCAACTAGGACAACAAATTGCATTGGCGAGACACACATACAATAAACGATCAAACTAGCCACTATATTTAACTAAAATGAAGAAATACCATAATAATAACATTCAGGCAAGGTGGCGCAGCTATTTATTATCACAATAAAAGCTCATGAACAGATACAAAACAGTAATATTTCAGGCAAGGTGGCGCAACATATATTACTATCACGTGCAAAAGTTTATTACAAATGAGCAAAGAGCTCTTATTTATAGACATCAAAGGTGTAGGGAACCCTAAAATCACCTTGAGTCAACTACAGTCTTGCAAAGCATGCAAGATTTTATTTTTTAAACCCTAAATAAAGGAAACTATATAGTCAACTAGAAAACTACCATCAGTTAACCGAAACAAGACTAATCTAAATGGACATGTGCAACATCCATGTCCTTATTGAAATGAAAACTAAATGAAAACTCCAACTGTACATTGATGATTCCAAGATAGACATAGCATGATATGTGGAACAAGTTAACTCAAAAAGAAGCATCAAGTTAACCGCTATGTCTGATGTCTATTTTGAAAAAGGTGGGACACCCTGATCTGGAGTTCACTGGTCACGATCTCGAGCAAGAAACCCCTCCACGAGGTTGTTGACTGCATCACCATCTAGAGCATTGATACTCTGTCTTAGCACACTGTGTCTTCACAGCATCTCCTCACCGCCCATGATCTGACTCTGAAGTTCTCCTCTACTCTTAACCGCCCATTAAATAATGCTAACATGACTGTAAGTTGATCTAACTTACAACCAACGGAATCCCCACTGAAAATACCATGGATGAGCACCTACAACTCTGACTGAACATCAGTAAGCTCGACGTACTCATCACCCTCACGCTGATACTGGCAAGGAACTCGGGACATGAAAGTTCTCACAAACTGGAGTGCATTAGTCACGTGTTCTCTGCTCTCAGCCAACTTTGAGGCCATTGTATCTTGTATTTTTTCCTTGAAGATCAACTGTGTCCTCCAAGTAAAAATAGCTTCTTTATCTTCTTCGTCGATGACTGAGTCGTATGCCGTCCTCAGATGAGAGATCATGATTTCATTTCTAGGTCTATCAACCGCCAAATCTCGCTCCTCATCCTAGATCCATAGACAGAGTTCGCGGGCGTTGTACCTCAATTGATATAACTCTGTGAGTACAAAGCGGCCCCTTGTGACGAACTCTTCCTCCCAGTTTATCAGGCGCTTCCCGTATACAACCAGCTGATTAAGGTGATTCTGCTCTACTAGTAACTCTAGTGTCGGTGGGAGTGAAGCAGTGACATTTTTAGTCCTATGCACGACGTTAGAGATATACTGACGAAGCTGCTGGGTTTCAGCCTTGAGGGCTGCCTTGTCTTCCCCGTCTTTTATCACCCTATCCTTTATTCTATTCATTGCAACCTGAAGGAAATCAACCTCTATTTGGTGTGTGCTCCTACCAAGGTTGAATTTTATCACATCAAAGTCTTCAACTTCTACCTCGTTCAAGCTCTTGCCCTTTGGAGGTGCAGCGGTCTCTATTATGATCTCCTTGTCAGCGTTCCTCTCTACATGAACTTGCTTCTTTATTCTCTTATCTGGCACATCCTGGTAGATGATCAAAATCTGAGTGATCAAGTATGTAAGATGGCTGCCTCCTCTTCTAACCCAGTTGATTTTCAAGCCAAGACTAGTCTCGACTAATCTCATTGGAAGGGTTGGTGCTGGTCATAGGAAGTTTCGATGAGTGTAAATGTGTAGAGGTATCACTACGCGGTGGCGAGTCTAAGTCCAAATCAATGTGAACCAGAACTGGAGACTGTTGTGGTGTAGGTGATGGCATGGGAGGCTGAACCTCTGGCTCTGGTAAGCTCCGAACTATATCCGTGGCTATCTCCACATGTGTTTCTATAACAAGTGCCTTCCCTTTTGAATTGTTAGGCACTTTGTTTCTTTTAGGAAGATTGCTCCTTTTCTTTTGTTTTGGTTTTGACAAGGATGGCAGTGAAGATTCCACCAGTGGCGGATCTGTACTTGGCATGACTGCCCTCCTTGTCTTCTTGCTATCCAGGTAGAGTATACTATTTTGAATGGCTCTACTTGATCTCTCTATGACAAATGAGTATTCCTTGGCAAACCAATCGACAGCTAGAAGTGGCTACGTATCAACCTGTTCTTTGAAGAATTGAGGAAGTACATCCCCATCATCATCTGACAATCCTCCCACATCCTCTGACATGAAGACAAAAATTTGAGGGAGAGAACTTGCTGTAACTATGTCGGCGCACCTCGAACTCATCCTCGCAGTTGACCCAGTAATCCTCCATTGTAGGCTTGTGGTAAGGGCGACAGCCAAGGCGTGTTGAATAACAACCCCAAGGGTCATATGTGCGTGCATCAATGAGGTACTTGAGATTAAATTTCTCTAACTCATGACCTGCAGCCTTGGCGTCAACTGCTGTCTTGCACTAGCAAATTCCCATTTGCAATAGAAAGTTGTTAGTAGGCTTGCGCTTGTGGCGCAAACATGAATGAACATCGTACAATTGCCTCAAAAATTCCATGAAAACCGTCCTATCCGAAGGATAGCAAGGTAGCATGGCTGGATTTCCTGTATATCCATAGATGTGGATGTAGGTGTAGGTAGGGAACTGAATGAACCAGTTCACCCATTCTACCATTGCTGCTCTGGCAACTGCTGAGATACAAACATGCAATTCCCAGTCTAGGTTCCTCACTATGTACATCAAGAATGCTTCTTGCACATGCTTGAAATGTCGCTCGAACTTTGTGAACTCAAGCTGGTCATAGTATTACCTTCTGTACACCGAGAATCCCCACTGTGTTCAACCCTCTAAACTGACCCTAGTAGGCGATCAAGTATACAAGATACGAACACATATGAAATTGGTGGGCAACTAGGAAACCAGTAAACTGCTTGTGGAGAACGTCACTGATCAAAGAGGCCCAGTCATAATGCTCCCGCTTGAAAATAATTTGAGCAATGATGTAGTACATCCAAGGATGGAATTTATTAGCATTTGCATGACTGGAAACACGATTAAGAAGAGTGATCAAAATCGCATAATCATCTTTGAACTCTCCGCGACCCACATTGTGTGGCAATTTAGTTTTCTTTTGTTTTAACCAGGTCTTTTTGCCATTTTGCTTTGACACACGTCCTTATCACTATTGAATGCTCTCTCACACTGATCCATGGTAATGACCAAACTGTTCGGATGTTGAGGAATACCAAAACACCTTTCAATGTCCTGGGGCTTGAGACTGCAAATCACCTGTCAATCCACTGACTGAATTTCTCAGGTAGTAGAATTGTAATGCTTGACACAAGACATCATGAATTCTATGCAATGAACTAAAATAGGCAGTGAAGCCGCCTCTAGCAAACCAGATTCTTTGATGTTTAGAAGTATTGCTTGATTTATCTTAATCAGATCCAAGATAGCCTCTGGAAGCACTTTATGCAAATCTGTGTCAACTATTCCGATGAAGTCATGAACCAAGACTGACTTAATCAGATCCAAGATAGCCTCTGGAAGCACTTTATGCAAATCTATGTCAACTATTCCGATGAAGTCATGAACCAAGACTGACTTAGTCTTGAATTCGATCTGTGTGTACTGCATTATGAAAAACTTTCCTGTGGATTGTAAACTCGACTATGTTCTGACAACTTTCTCCAAAAAGCTAAAACGTCCCCTGATGAGGCTAAAATTAGCCTGTCGAAGGGAAATTTCCACAAAAAATTCTAAGACAACCCACAACGTCAGAATTTCGAAAAAACGTCGTTTAGCTTGACATGCAAAAGCTTTTCCGAAAAAAGCAACTAGGGGAACAGGGGCTACGGGGGGCAATTTTTTCGAGAAAAACTGAAATATGGGTTTTGTTTAGAAGATGATTCTAAGACAACCCAAATCCTCTATTTTGAAAAATATCGACTTCTACTCTACCATGCAAAGGAATTTCAATCGAGAAAAGTAGAGCTTCGAGAATTGAAGCTTCTAGGCAATTTCTTCTGAAAAATTCTAGCACATGGGTTGTGTAGAGGAAGCCGTGCACAACCAACCTAGATAATCAAAATTATCAAAAGTCGCCAAATCTTGGACATACGAAGAAAACCTAAGACGAGAATAGAAGAATTTAAGACAGAAGAT
>VDFB02324467.1:0-46200 GCA_007258455.2 Sequoia sempervirens | reverse complement strand
TGCACTTCAACATTTTGATTTGTTTGGTGTTTTTATTAATTTTAAGTTTAGATTTTATATTCAGAAATAATGTTCTTTGTTTTATCTAAAGTATTTTAATTTCTAAAATATAATTTTTTTGCTTGAATTTAATTTAATATATTTGTGATAAGGTGTGGTTAATAGATTAGTTAACAATTGTTGAGTGTTTGTGAGTTAGAGGTCAAGGGTTTGAATCCTATGTTCATAAGGGTTTCCCTCATTTTGGTTGGACTTTATTAAGAAGAGGGAGGTTCATTGTGTTATTGATCAGAATCAAAAAATTAGTAGGTTGGAATATTGTTGGATGAAGCGATGATGGTGCTAGGTGTTGAATTCCAACTCCTAATATGGGTGGATATAATGAAATATTGTCACTGACTTCCCTATGTAAGATAAATAAAATAATTATATTTGTAGATTTGACCTAGCTTAAGTTGTAAGTGTGGCTTTCAGTACACCTTGTGTAATTGTAAAAGTAATACATGTCTTAGGCTAACCTAGTGAAAATAAATTATTGTATACAAACACCTATACTATTTGAAACTTTTAAATTATGCATGCATAGTAAATTATAGAAAATGTTCATCATTATCCACATACCTTAACTTGAAATATAATAAAAAATCCTTAAATTATTATTCAATTTGTAATATACTCTTAAAGACAAACACCATTACAATCTAGTGATAATTATGTATGCCATTTTGGACATGATAAAGTGTGTGTTATGAAGTTGTATTATATTTTAAAATAGCCTCTTTCTTAGTTGATGCATATGATAATTGCATAAAATGTTAAATGATTTGGTGTGCATTATGAATAATGTACATATGAATGTAACTTACAATGGATGAGTTGGAAAATCACAATAATACTTAACCCTTATGCATAAACTTGTATTCCTTTGAATTTGTATAAAGTATCTCCTTCCTTAATAATTCTAAAACCATTCAAATATAAATTAAGTGCTCTTCTTCCCTCTTACCAAATGTGATGCCACAAGTTTTGGACTCACTATTGTGGGTTTAGCCATGCTCATCTTCTATATATATAACTTGAATAAGAACTTAACTTACTAAATAATATAAATGGAAACACTAGTTCAAGGGATACTCAAGTTACATCTAAATATTTTATATTTAATACGTTAAAGGTAATTTAGAATCTAACCATACATAATAGGTCATGACCACATAAGATATATAATCACAATTAAAACATCCTCAAACACATTTTGGATGGTCATACTAGCACTATTATAATTGGTTACTTCTTCAATTCACTCTCTATATCTGCATTTCCTTCATCTCTCTCATGTATTAACTTATTACATTTATCTAATTGAAAGAATGCTTTCTTCTATCAACTATTAATAATGAAAATAAGTGACTAGAAACACCAAGGTTTTATCATTTTAATAATTATGTGTATACATTAATTACTAAAACCACCTTAAGATACACAGGACCATGACTACATGTGACATATTATTCATGTTAATACTATGCTTGCTCAATGCTCCCAAACACAAAAACATCCATAATATATTATATTATTAGTAAACATATTATCAATAGTTTCACATTTAACCTCAAGATTATTAATCACAACATCGCATGATAAGCATCACTTCTGAATTCCCAAGGAGGAGGGACTCCTATCCGATGTGTAGAAATGAAATAAAGCTTATTAATCACACCAAGAATAATAATTGGGACAACAATCTACATCAAGGACCTATCAACACAATTAATGATCAAACCAAGAATTATATTTAACTAAATGAATAGATACTGAATAGTGGTACTACAGGTAAGGTGGCTTAGCATGTTCACTATCACAATAAAAGCTCAAATTGAACATATATAGAATAATAACATTTAGGCAAATTGGGCTCAACAATTTGTTATTTCAGAAAAAGTTAAGGATACAATGAGCAAGAATTCTCTTATTTATAGACCTCAAAGGTGTAGGGAACCCTAAAATCACCTTGAGTTCACAAACAGTCTTGCAAGCATGCAAGATTTATTCCTAAGTCTACATGTACATGCAACTTAGCAGTTAACTAGAAACTACATCAGTTAACTGAACTAGAACTAAACTAAATGTCTAGACATTTGAGACATGCAAGTCCATATTGAAATGAGAGATAACTGATAACCAACATTAGTTAACTAATCCTAACAAAAAGTCAAACCTCCTCCAAAAGATATCCTCAAGATAGGCATGCAATGATATGTGGAACAATGAGTTTAACTCGGAAAGAGGCATCGAGTTAACTGGTGTGTTTGAATGTGCCATATATCATTTAAATTAAGATTCATAACATAAAAAAATATCACAATAAATACTCACACCTAAATTAATACAACACATAATCCACTTTATTCAAAGTGTTTTAAGTAGCATTTTTGTGGATATGATAGTAGTTATACTACATAATCTAATTTTGGTCTATGGCATGATTGGTTCCACCAAAACTTTTGTTATTGCATCTCGTATGTCTTTTTGATGAGAAAATGTCAAACCATCAACATCCTTGAACAAGAAAAATATACCTCGCATGCCAGCATTGAAATATAGGTTCCTACAATAATCTGGTATATCTGAAGACTTAAGAAACTCCTTATTTAACTCTTGTACACAACCTTCAATACGATTTTTGATATAATTTAAAGCATCTTCCCCTATAGAACCATGGTTGTCTTTCTCGTAGCACTCGATGCTTGAAGCTATCTCTCCACGAGCTTGCTCATCCTTAAAAAATATCAAAGAGAAATTAGCGAATGATTTATTTTATTTCAATATTTTTCAAATTGATAATGTAGATTTTAAACATAAATATCTAACATTTATATCATTTATCTCAAAATCTTTGATATCATCCACTAGTCTTGTAGTCAATGAAATAAGAGTTTGCAACTTTGATGATGGGTTATCAAGTTTCTCCAAAATCTCATCAGATAAAGGAGTCTCTGTTAGTATCAATGAATGGACCATTAAAACCATCATGCCAACACTTATCACTCCATTCATTAAATATTCTTCAAAACCTGGTGTATGATCATAAGCTATCCATTCTGCTTCTTGCATATAAGCTGAGATATAACTCTTCCACTAAAACAACTCAAAAAAAGATTGATTTAAAAACATTGAATTTAGAAAATATAATTTTAAACTTTTATAAAATATATACAATAGTATTTTAAAATTTCAATAGAAATAATAAACATTTTACACTCTTCTAAAATTAAAATTTTCACATTTTTAGCCTTGTGGGGAGAAAAGATGATCTATATAATAAAAAGCAACGAATACCAAATATTTTCATTTAAGTAATAGAAAGAAAAAATATTTTCATTATTTAAAAAATTGGTGATAAAACATTTAAGCATTTACTTAAAAATTTAATATATTCACATAAAAAAGTAAAAGGAATCCAACTTAAATATTAATACACTATAATTATATTATTTTGAAAGGTTAATCTTGGATGTTAAAATTGTTTTATGAGTATGAAATTTGTTTAGTCTAGAAATCAATATGGTGTAAATGATAGTTATCAATTTATGTTCCAATAGTAAAAGTGAAGGTAAAAATGTAATATATTATATATATCTTTTTTAAAATATAAAAATAAATGTTAAAAACATAATATATAGTTTCATTAAAAATTGTAAATTATAAATAATATCTATTATGTGATCAAATTATTTATAATATAGTAAATTATTATGTGTTTACGTTTAGTGGTGTAAATATTTATCATATGATCTTATAAAAAATAAAGTACTAAAAATGAAACATATGATAAGAATATGTAACAAGATAAGAATTGATGTAGATAATAGGCTTCAATAAAATTACAAGATGACATAATTAATAGATGTTTACATATGCATGATTCAATGTATTTGTGAACAAAGGGACCATGCTTCCTTTCAGCTTCACTTGCAATTTCCTTGTGTATTTGATATGAAAATTTGAAAGCAGTTTTCATGTAGTCTGGATGATTGTCAATCATGGAAATATCCCATCTAGAATATAAATGAACAAATAAAGTTAAAAAATGAACCAGACATTGAACATAATCTAGGATTATTATCTAATTAAATACCTTATTAATGTTGTTGTGAATGGTTTCAACTCATCAATGGTCCCATGTGTGTCATAAATATCATCAAGGAGGGAAAGACCGGTAGCCAATTTTGTAAAACCAATTCTACTTGCACTGAACTCAGGTTCAAATAATGAGCTAGCCCACCAAAAATAAAATTCCATGTGGCGATGTCGAAAGAAATCAAGTTGAATTACGCTTGAATGTTTCCACCACCTAAAACAAAGAAATAACATATCATTATGATATGAATCCATTTTCTTGGATTGACTATAATTTATTCTTTAAGAAATTAATCAATTTTGACATTTGATTTACCTTTCTCAACCTTAAACTAATTTATTGTTAGGCATTTTTTTACGATTAAACATATAGTTGTTGTATATTATTAACAAAATAAAAAAATCAATAAAATAATAAAAATGTTTCTATGTTTATCTTGCATAATTCTCAAGCGAACATTTGTTGAGCTAATGTACTTAGTCAAATGACTAATACTCACGTTGACACTAATTTCAACTCAGAATGATGTTGAGCTTGTAAAATATTGAAGTCCAATATTGCTAGTTCCAATAGCTTTTGGCTACATGTATTTGGAATCCTGAGAGAAATTATAAACTTGAATAATTAGCATTCAAATTATTTTCTTTGCTATTAACTTGAAACATCAAAGTAGATTGAAATAGCAACATTTTTTTCAACTTTTTAAAATAGAAGAATGAAGTACCAATGGTCACACATAAACTTTGAGCTTACTTATAAATGTTGTTGACAAATGAGTCATTGCAATTTTGTTGTCTGAATATTTGAATAAAGTTCCAAGCTTCCCATCTCGGAATCCTAGTTCTCCAAGCATATTTCAAAGTGTACTCAACCTGAAAAAACATCATATTATTAAAAAGATAATATGTATATATAAAATTACTAATAATATTCAACCAATATGTGGCTACGCCATTAAAAATATTATACTTAACTATTAATAGATTTCTAAATTCTTAAAAATGAAAAAGGTTGATGGGTTTTTGTTCAATTGTTGACCATTTGTAGTTGTAAAAATTGACAAGCATTTGATAGGAAAGCCCTCATTCCAATTTTTTTTTCTTAAATAATTAAAAATGACCTGAATGATAATCATTTTCATGGAAAAGAACTTGCCTCTATTATAAGTGGACTTTTATTTTCTTTTATGTCACCATATTCCTTCATAGCTTGTTCCAGGTATGCAAATGCGAAAACTCTAGCGTCTTTTAAAATTTTTTCATCAGGGAAATCTAACTCTGAAGCTTTATATAAATTCAACATAATTGCTAATTTTGAGTCTTCATTGCTAGATCCAAAGTCAGAGAATTGTCCTCCTTCGCCTTTAAATTTTTCAAAAACATCTGCTCACATATCCAAAATATTCTAGTGATTTGAAAAGCTTAATTATATAAAGATAATCCAAAAGAAATTTAAAAATTCATTACCCGAGAAAACGCCATATCTATTCAATCGTAATATCTGAAATCCTAGAGCCGTCATGTTGAGATCACCAATAATATTTTTGATTCCAGTACCTATTAGTGATGCCATTATTTGATCAGAAATCTTCTTAAATCCTATGTCTACTACATAGTATTTTATACACCTCCTGATATTTGGTATGTAAATATGATTATTTTCTTGACAAAACATACATACTTATGAATATAGTCAAGTGCCATTTTGATTTCCTCTCGAAAATGTCGATCTATTCCCAAGCGTTGTACAACATCAACAAACGAAATCCTTTCAAGTAGACTAAATTCTTCTTCTCCATTAGAAAATAGATCATGAATCTCATTTATTAGTATTTCTCTATGTTCATGGTACGAGGAATCCTGTTACAAAAGATAATAACTACTTTTTTGCGCCAGCTTTCACAATAGAAAATATACAATGTAGCATAAATTTGTGTGAATAAAATTAAAATGTGCAAGTCTTTCATACCCCATATGGAGAACTATAAGACTGTATGAATTCATCACTCCACAAGTTAGGATGAAAATTTCCATTCCGACGAGTGGTGGCCTTGGGCATGCAACCATCATCGCCTGCTGAAATGCTAAAATTTTCGAACACTTCCTCCATGATTGATATCTATGACAAAAAAAGTTAGCGAGAATTGGTCAACCACTACTTCAACTAGAATATAGCAAACATAATATGCAAGAATTTAAATTCAAATCCCACCAGAAAAGTGCTACCACTACTTCAACTAGAATATAGCAAACATAATATGAACTTACGAATATGCGTGTACCTGGAAGCTTGGAGCAACTGATTGTTAATAGGCTTGACAAGTATAGTGGAAACATGCATCTGCACTATATTTATACTTAGAGAGTTGCAGTTCAAGCTGAAATTGAACTACTGAAGAGTAGGAGTTGAAATTGACCATAGCAAAGAACGTGCTGTGAGAGCGGAAAAAAGAGGTGAAGACTTGTAATATCTACAGTGGAGCCCACACTTGCAAATTCACACCAGACCACACCTGCAAATTTCCCGGACTCCTGCCTTATTTTCCAATTTCAGCGGAATTATGGACGAAGAAATCGGTACAACTCTTAAAAATCTCTCTATTCAATATTCAGATACGTGACGGCTCTGAGGGCCCGCGAAATGATGCCAGAAAAAAGCGGAAAGAAAGTGTAGGAGCAATCAGAATTCAGATTCCCCTCCATCTCAATCGGCTGGACCCGCGAAATGATGCGAGCAAAAAGCGGAACGAAAATGTAGGAGCAATCAGAATTCAGATTCCTTGTCTTTCCATTTTAAATCAAATTCAAATGGAAGATTCGGAAAATCTGCCTTTCAAAGGACATGAATTTGGCACGTCATCTACCTCAATCTTGTATCTTTAGGCTTGTGTCACACTGTTTCAATCTCAAAGACATGAATTTGGCACATCGTCCACCACAATTTTGTACCTTTAGTTTTTGTCACAACACAATTTCTATCCTAAAGGACATGAATTCGGCACATCATCCACCTCAATCTTGTAGCTTTAATCTTGTGTCACATAGTTTCTATCCCAAAGGATTTAAATTTTCTGTTTAGAATTAATGATGTTTTGTTTTATTTAAAGTATTTTAGTTTTTAAAGATATTTTTTGTTGTTGGATTTAATTTTTTTTTTATATGGTGTGGTTGATAGATTGATTGACAATTACTAATTTTTTGTGAGCTATAGGTTCAAGGTTTGAATCCTATGCCTCAGGGATCTCCCTCACTCAAGCTAGACTTTATTGAGAAGAGAGATGCTCTCTATGTTTGCCAACCAGATGAAGTGATGATGGTGTCAGGTGCCAAAGTCAAACCAATTTTAGAATTAATATTTGTCTCAAGCTAAACTCCTTACTTGGATGGAGATAAAAGGATCATCATCAACTTCTTTATGTAACATAATAACAAAAAAAAATTATATTTTATTGTTTTGATCTAGTTTAAGTTGTAAGTGTGGCTTTAGTAAACCCTCTCCAAGTTTAGAATTAATATTTGCCTTAGGGTACCCTAGTAAAAAAAAAAATTATGTACAAACTCTTGCACCATTTGAAACTTTTGGATTATGCATGCACAATATATGTTTTAAACCGTTATCATCATACCTTGACTTGAAACTTAATCAAAAATCTTTAAATTATTTTTTAATTTATAATAGACTCTTGAAGACAAAGGCCTTATAATATTGTACATCTTTTCCAAATCTTATTAATAAAAAATTAAAATGCTTTTTTTAAGATTTCACACATAAAATTGTAATTTTCTTTTTTAATTAAATCTTGTAAGTCATCTTCTAAATAAAAATATATTTATTTTTTTAAAAATTAGTTGATTATACCATTGAAGATTTATCTTATATCCATTGTATACTTTTATCTATGCATATAAAAACTTGTGTGTAATTATCTAACTATAAAATGTAGTTTGTATTTTGGTATGAGTTTTATTTATCTAACTGCAACTACTATTTAAAGCCTTCATTAAGGGAGAGAGCCCGATGGTGGTGAGGGCTATGTTGTGTGAGGAGTCCATGTTAGTAGAAGACACATCAGTCAAAAAATTGGATTGCATGGTGTAGATGGTCCAACTGACAACTCAGAAAAATCTAATTGAGAGAAATTTACGCACATTTTCCAACTCATATCGAGTGGTTTCCAAAAATACCTTTTACAAGGAAAAAGGTGGCATTGATCATTGACAAACACATGTTACTTTCTTGCTTGTTTCCCACCACACTCGTCCTTGCAAACATAATGCTCATTTACTTTGTGTTAACTTCCCCTCTCCCCTCCATCATCAACCTCTTGACAACCACATTGGCATGCTTTTCACAAACTAGGGTATCATTTAGGTTCTCTACAATGCCATTCAATGTTATCATTTTGTGCATAACACCATCCATTGAGGGACCAGTGGTGGTGCACTTCACGACCAACTGTGAAGATGTTGTGAGCAAGTAATGGTGATATTTTTTCCATTTCTCCTATGTTTATGAACATTTCAAAATCATAAGGAAAATAGTACAAACTTTGGCCATCACAGGTGAGGTTGTCTTCCAACCTTACAATGATAATGAACCTCCATTGTATGTGTTTTTCAATTGATTTCAAAATTTTCTTTACAATATCATAAATCTTGTCTCAATTTTGAGATACTTCATGTAACTATCTTTTGATCAGCTTTGTGTGTGTATATATATACACATAGTCAGTCAAAAGATATTTTGATATATCTGCAATATCTAGAAACATTGTATACATCTATGGCATACATATGTTTATCTCTACAATCCCCATATATATTGAGAGTATTTGAGGGTATCATATACTCAACAGTTAAGGGTTTCATGCATCTATCTTTTAACCGACTATATGTATATATATACACACACACAGACACATAGTCAACCAAAAGATATGTTGAAATATTTGCAATACCAATAAACACTATATATATCTCAGACATAAATATGTCTATCTCTGCAATCCACATATATATAGAATTTGAGGGTATCATATACTCGACTCTTAAGGGTTTCATGCACCTTTCATTTGGCTAATTGTGTGTATATATATACATACCATTTATGGGTTTCATATATTGGACTGTTAATGGTTTTATGCACCTATCTTTTGGTCAACTCTATGTCCTCTACTGTCGAGTACCCCTCACCCAGTATTACTTGCAACTCCACTGTCTTCTCTACCCTTTCGATACTACATTTTCCCCACCATATGAAACTTTGCATGCACCTCTACTACTAGTATCAAGGAAATTTTGATAGCAATTGAAATGCATATAACACATTTATTATATATATAATTATTAAACCCTAAATTGATAATATATATATATTAAGAAAAATATCTAAGTATGTATATGTATGTACGTATGTATGGCATACATACATGCATAATTATATATGTATGAATGCATACTTATATATATATAACTTGGAACAACGTTATGATATTGTATAGGCATAAAATTGCACCCCTTGCAATTTCACATACACTCTTGCACCCGATATAGTGTCCACTCCCTTAGCATCTTGTGTACGCTCATTTTAGCCCCTACATCAGCATTTTTCCCTTCTCAGGATGCTCAGCACCCCTTTTCAACAGCTTTCCTTCACACATCAGCTTTACATCGAACCTAGCATTTTTCTCGTTCATGTTATTTTGTAGTGTAACGTGTCTAGACACTAGCACATCATGCGGATGTCTACGCACCATGCTAGGGTCCTACAATGTTTCAATGTTCAAACATCTTCCTTCGTGCATGTTTTCCACTTGTCAGCAATTTTTTTCAATGGTAACGGCTAAGAATGCCAGGTAACAACTGAATAAGCTTCTTTTCCCTCATTAAAAGCTACCCTTTCAGTCTATTTTTCTCTTTTTCTTCCAGTTTCATTCTACCATCTCACTCTTGCTTGCACAACTTCATCTAGTTTGTTACACTAGCATTCTTACATCCTTTCAAGCTCTCTTAGCTTCACTCTTGTAGCTTTATCTCCCTATCTCATGCTTGTGAGCATTCCTTGGATTCCATATCTCTCATATATTGCATCTACATATTGTGATATAGGTTCTCCTCCTTGAGTGGGGATTGCTTTTATCACCTTTTTGTGATACGGGTTCTCCTCCTCGAGGGGGGTTTGCTTTTATCACTCATACTTGGTGGTATAGGTTCTACTCCTAAGTGGGTTTTGCTTTCACCACACACTTTGTCCATTTTGGTTATTATCTCTCTTTCTATCTGGTTGTCTGTGGAGGTGGGAACATGAAAATAGGGGTTTGACTAAGGCAAACCCCTATACAGCCCCAACACTTTCTCTAGATCTTACAAACACAAGTTTTGAAGACATTCATTTGGTGGAGGCTTCATCACTCCTATGGTTGTAAGTATTTCTTTCCTTTCTTCTCCTTATTTCTAAAATTTCTATTTCACTTTATTTCAATTCTATTGCATTCTACTATTTCATCACATTCTATAAACTCTTAGCAATCCGATAGTTGGCATTCATTTAGGCATTTTTTGTGATAAAATCATTCTCTGACTCCAGCGCGCCTCTGGGATGCTAGTGCACCACGCTGACGTCCTTTGGCTAAGAGCTTGTCCATTTGTCTAGAAAATCTCTGTGACTCAATCTTTCGGATTCTAAAATTCTCAACACTGTTCCTTGAGGTAGTTTAGGGAAATTTGCCCCATGAGGCTCTCTGAATGAAGAGATATAGAGAGTAGTGAATCCCCCTTCTCTATATTTTGGTGAACTCAACGTGAAGAAGAAAATCTTCTAAAAAAATAGGAATTTATTTACCCCTACTTGGCAGGGTCATAACTTTTGACTCGGTGCTCATAATTTAGAACCATTTGCACCATTGGAAAGGTTTCATGGATAACTAGTTTAATCCCTAAAATACAAGTGCCTTTGGCAGTTGAATTTTAGGGACCGATGCAAGTTTTGACCTCAAATTACGCTCTGAAGACCTCCGAAAACATGAATTACTAGAACATAGAAAATACCAAAAAAAATTGAAATGAATTTAATATATTCTTTTATTAGTTCATTATCTAATTTTATTCAAAATTTTAATGATATTCCATTTCATGCACGTGATGGTAACTTGGCTTTGCTTATGTCACTTGATATCTTTGATCCTTCTCACGAAATTTCTCTTTCTTCAAAGGATATTTTGTTGCAACAAGATGAAATCACTCATACCTTTCTTAATATTATTGTACCCTCTATTCATTCCAATGCACTCTCTTCTAGAGATGATGCATTTGTGAATGATGAATCTACTCTTCATTCCAATGCACTCTATTCTATAGATGACACATTTGTGAATAATGAATTTCTTAACTATTCCAATGCACTCTCCTCTAGAGACGATGCATTAGTGAACAATAAGTATCCTTCCACATTTTATCTTGTTTGGATTGATGTTGAGAATATTTCTTCAAATAATTAGTCCACTAGTTGTGATGATTATGTAAATGTAATCTATGTCCATGTTGCCCCTCAAAGGCCTAAGAGACCAGTCACTTACATGACTCCAGCTAGTCCTTCTCCTAAAAGAGTTTTTTCTATTAATGGTGTTCCATTTGATAGTGACTCTCCTATCCCTTCTAAGGATCCCTCTTATAGAGCAATAGCCCATACTTATGAGAATAATATGAATAAATAACTGAGCCTTCTTCAAGCTACTAAACCTAAAACTAAAGCATCTGGTGATTGTGATCTTGTCGAGCAACTCCAAGTTGCTCCGGCTAAGATCTCAATGTGGGACTTGCTTCAATCTGCTCCATTTTATCAAGGTATGCTTCAAGAAGCCTTGCAAAAGATCCTCTTTCCTTCTTCTGCTAGGCTGATGGATGCTAATGCATTGAGGGTGTATATTCATGTAGATTCACCAAATATTATGTTCTATCTACAGGAACTCCCACCTTCGAAAGTACAAAATCAAGTGGACCCTTTGATGATTAGAGTTAACATTAATAAAATTTGTATTAGATTTACTCTCATTGATGTTTGTTCAACGCTTAATGTATGTAGCATTGATCTATTGCCTAAAATTAATATTGATTCATCTTCTCTTAATACTTCTTTTGTTGTTATTCATGGGTTCGATAATGTTGAGCGTCAAACTCTAGGTACAATAGTATTACCTTTACAGCTTAGACCCATTACCATACCTACCCTTGTATATGTTATGTCAAAAAAGTTACCTTATAAGATTCTTCTTGGTAGACCGTGGATTCATGCTATGGGTGTAGTCCCATCTACCTTGCATAAATCTATTAAGTTCATTGCTAACAATAAAGTAGTCACAGTCAAGGCTGACCCTGAGGCTATGCACTTATGTGAAATGGCAGTTGATGGCCAGGTCTCAATTGTGCCTACTCTTATACCTTCAGTATATTCCATTATGTCAATGTTTACTCCAGAAGTACCTACTAAAAAGGATACTCTAGAGATAAATGTCCCTAGGGAAGATCCTTCTAAAGCAAGAAATCTTAATTTTGCTCCTGCCTCTTCTCAAAATAATACATGTCTTGGTGATGATTGGGGTTCCTTAGACTTTACAAATTCCTTCATCAAGGAATATAAAGTCACCCCGATCCACTTAGACCTTCCAATAACATCATCCACACCTGCTATCAAAGATGATTGTTCTTTTGTATCGCAGGACGGTGTGAGCATAAATTGTAATGTTCTTAGTGTTGATCCTCATTCTGAGGAAGATGATTACGCTTCTGCAAAAGAGGATAATGTTGGTAGTCCTATTAAAGAGGATGATGGTGATCCCATAAAGGAGTGTGATCCCTATTGTTGGGACAATGCTCTTTATGAGATCCTCCTTTTCAAGACTTGTATACATGTTATGGCCTCGACTTTAAGCTTGTCTCTAAATATGGCTATGAGTGTAAAGGTTGTGGGCATAAGGAACAAGGAATTCAAGTCCCTATAGAATTCACACCTCATAAGCATAATTTGGGACTTGGTTGCTTGAAGGAATCTAAATGGAAGCCATGGTTGAGTGACATGAATTCTTCTCAACCTCGTTCTGTTGAAAAGATTTTTTCGCATTTGTTTGCTATCTTCGTACCTTCCTCTTGTGAGCGGTCAAGTCTTTCTCCACAAGAGAAAGGGTTGCTTCTTGCTTCTCATCCTCTATCCAAGCAAGAGCATATTTTTTTGCAGCTTCTAAAAGCTCACCTAATCTCTCTTCCTTCTCCTACATGCAAGAAATCTCAGGAACATGATATAGAAAAACATTCTTTTTGTGCATACCATTGAGTGCTTGCCCATTCCACTAGTCACTGCAAAGCCTTGAAGGATAAAATACAACAACTTCTTGATTTAGGTGTCATAAAACTCTCATTTGATTGATGAACCTACCTTTTCTTCACATGACAAGTGATATTGAGGTATGCATCTATCTTGCATGTTATAAGTTTCTTTCATGGTTCTCATCCCTATATGTTGGGGGCAATGATATCTTGCTCTAGAGATGTGTGTACTTATAAGGACCCCCTCTCTTCTCTCTATATTTAAATTGAAGCATCCCTTGAGGGGACCCCTTATATCTTGAAGGGTTCTCGAAGGACCTCCTTTGAAAGATTGTATCTCAAATGAATTCTATGGTGTCTAGCTTAGGGGCAACCTAACTAGACCTCGCTTTTCAAACAACGCGTCCCTTGAGTGGACCCCTCTTCCTTTTGAAGGGTTCTTGAGGGACCCCTTTGAAAGCTTTCCAATCTATCAATAGTTTGCGTGACTGTCTTCTTACTTTCCTGTGTGACCACTTTTGCTTTGCAGGTGCACCTATGAAGCCGCTTTTTGACTCTATGCAGTCCCCTTCCTTGGGTTTCCTCCATGTGAGAGATCTTGGGGGATACCTCCCTGTAGGTCTATAGGTATGTAGGGTGCTTCTTCTAAGCTTCCTCCATCTGAGAGATCTTGGGGGTCACTCCCCTATAGGCCTGTGAGTCTGTAGAGCACTTTCTTTGGGTTTTCTCCATGTGAGAGATCTTGGGGCATGCCTCCCTATAGTTCTGCAAGTCTGTAGGGCACTTTCCTAGGTTTCCTTCATGTGAGAGATCTTGAAGGACACCTTCCCTACAGGTCTACGAGTATGTAGGGTGCTTTCCTAGCTTCCTCCATGTGAGAGATCTTGGGAGATACCTCGCTGCAGGTCTGTTGGTCTGTAGGGCGCTTTCCTGGGTTTTCTTCATGTGAGAGATCTTGGATGACACCTTCCTTGTAGGCCTGTGAGGTTCTTACATTCTTAAATTCTCTTCTCTTCTCTTCTCTTCTCTTCTCAATTGTATATACCGGATCAAAGATCTGCATCCTCTTCATCCTAAGTATATGCCATTCCTCTCTTCATTTTAGATTTCTTCTATGTGTCTTTAATTTGGGGAGGATAGATAGTACTGAAACAACCTTTTATATTGAGGTCTCTTTCACTATGCTAACTCAAATCCTTTAGTTTTTTGTGTGCTAACATTATTGTCTGGTGCAGGTTTTTCTTACCTAACATGTTAGTTTTGTAGGTCTTCAGCTTGGGGGCATGATTTTGTGGTTTGAAGGGTTATCTATTTACTATACAGTATCCTTTTGGAATATGATGTTATTTATGCTTAGTAGATTTCCTTTAGCATGCATATTAATGTAGATTCATATGCCTGCTAAAGTGGGGGAAAAATGTATAGTCATAAAATTACACCCCTTGTAATTTCACATACATTCTTGCACCCGCTTTAGTGTCCACTCCCTTAGCATCTTGTGCATGCTCATTTTAGCCCCTGCATCATCCTTTTTCCCTTCTCAGGATGCTTAGCACCCCTTTTCAATAGCTTTCCTTCACACATCAACTTTACATCAAACATATCGCTTTTCATGTTTGTGTTGTTTTTTAGGGTGACATGCTTAGGCACTAGCATGCCACACAAACATCTGTGCACCGTGCTAGCATCTTGTGATGTTTCAACATTCAAACGACCACCTCCATCCATGTTTTCCACTTGTTAGCAAGTTTTGTCAGTGGTAACAGCTGAGGGCGCATGATTAGGGTTGAAGAAGCCTCTTTTCCCTCATTAAAAGCTATCCTTTTAGTCCATTTTTCTCTCTGAACTTCTTCTAGCTTCACTCTTCTGCTTCCAGCTTCATTCTACCATCTCACTCTTGCTTGCACAACTTCATCTAGTTTGTTACACTAGCATTCTTACATCCTTTCAAGTGCTCTTAGCTTCACTCTTGCAACTCTATCTCCCTATCTCATGCTTGTGAGCATTCTTGGGATTCCATATCCCTCATATATTTCATCTACATATTGTGATATGAGTTCTCCTCCTTGAGCGGGGATTTCTTTTATCTCCTCTTTTGTGATACAAGTTCTCCTCCTCGAGTGGGGTTTTCTTTTATCACTCATACTTGGTGGTGCAGGTTCTACTCCTAAGCGGGTTTTTCTTTCACCACACACTTTGTCCATTTCGGTTATTCTCTCTTTCTATATTGTTGTCCATGGAGGGGGGAACATGAAAAATGGGGGTTTGACTGAGGCAAACCTCTATATATCCCCAACACTCTCTCTAGATCTTACATACACAATTTTTGAAGACATTCATTTGATGGAGGCTTCATCACTCACATGGTTGTAAGTATTTATTTCCTTTCTTCTCCTTATCTCTAACATTTCTATTTCAGTTATATTGCATTCTACTATTTCATAGCATTCTGTAAACTCTTAGCAATCCAATAACTAGTAGTCATTTAGGAATTTTCTACGATAAATTCATTCTCTGACTCCAACGTGCCTCTGGGATGCTAGTACGTCGTGCTTTTGTCTTTATCCCGCACTAGCGTCCTTTGGTTGAGAGCTTGTACGTTTGTCCAGAAAATCTTAATGACTTGCTCTTTCAGATTCTAAAACTCTTGTTGTTGTTCCTTGAGGTAGTTTAGGGAATTTGGCCCCATGAGGCTCTCTGAATGAAGAGAACTCATGAGTAGTGAATCCCCCTTCTCTACAAATATAATTTTTTATAACCCTTTCTAAAACTAATATACAAATAAAAGCTTATATATAAATTGAAACAACAATTGCATACATGTAAGAGTCATTGTAATTGCAGAAAAAACAAACCATACATCTAATTCACTTCATTTTAAATTAACAAGGCTATATGTCAAATGTATATATCCACTTGCTCTCAAATGCCTATTTATACAAGTTTCAATTTTAGACACATGTTGCAAATTCCAAACTATGTATATTTCAAATTTTTTCTAAGAATACAATTGTATAAAGTGTTCAATGTATGTTTATTATTCATGCATATCATGATTTTATTCAAAAACATTTTCATACATATGTATATCATTCCACCTATCATCATTAGTTTATAGCTACTTTAAGAATGTTAAATTAACTATGGAATTTGTATACACACATAGACACAATTGGCCAAAAGATAGATGCATGAAACCCTTAACAGTCAAGTATATGATACCATCAAATACTACACACACACATTGTATATATATATATATATATATACATACACACACACAGATAGATATATATATATATATATGGCAGAGATATATAAATTGTTGTTTTATATAGCCTTGTTTATTTACATTTAAATGAGTTAGATGTATGGTTTGTTTATTCTTCAATTACAATGACTTTTACATGTATGATAATGTTGTTTCAAGTCATTTATAACCCCTTAACTAACTAACTAACTAACTAACTAACTATATATATTCCATTGTTAGGCAAGGATTGTATGCCATGTAGATATATATATATATATATATATATATATATCCTTAATGTGAACGTAAAGGGTTAGATATGGTAAGAGTTATATTTGGGGATATGATAGAATAACATGCATTTCTTGTTTCATTTGACATATAGCCTTGTTCATTTACATTGAAGTGAATTAGATGTATGGGTTTTTTTTCTTCAATTATAGTTAATCCTACATATAAATTATTGTTTCATATAGCCTTGTTCATTTACATTTAAATGAATATAGATGTATGGCTTATTTGTTCTTATAAATTACAATGACTTTTACATCTATGATAATGTTGTTTCAAGTGTGAACGTAAAGGGTTAGATATGGTAAGAGTTATATTTGGGGATATGATAGAATAACATGCATTTCTTGTTTCATTTGACATATAGCCTTGTTCATTTACATTGAAGTGAATTAGATGTATGGGTTTTTTTTCTTCAATTATAGTTAATCCTACATATAAATTATTGTTTCATATAGCCTTGTTCATTTACATTTAAATGAATTAGATGTATGGCTTATTTGTTCTTATAAATTACAATGACTTTTACATCTATGATAATGTTGTTTCAAGTCATATATAACCCCTTAACTAACTAACTAACTAACTAACTATATATATATATATATTCCATTGTTAGTCTAGGATTGTATGCCATGCACATAATGGTTAGATATATGGTAAGACTTAGATTTGGGGATATGATAGCATAACATGTATTGCTTGTTTCATTTGACATACTAACTAACTAACTAACTAACTAACTATATATATATATATATATATCCATTGTTAGTCTAGGATTGTATACCATGCACATAATGGTTAGATATATGGTAAGAGTTAGATTTGAGGATATGATAGCATAACATGTATTGCTTGTTTCATTTGACATATGGCCTTGTTCATTTACATTGAAGTGAATTAGATGTATGGTTTGTTTTATCTTCAATTATAGTTACTCTTACATGTAAATTTTTGTTTCATATAGCCTTGTTCACTTACATTTTAATGAATTAGATGTATGGTTTTTTTGTTCTTCAATTGCAGTGGCTTCTACATGTATTGTAGTTCCCCTCAATTTTCTTTCTGTTACTGATAGTTACTTGTTTGTATTTGGAAATTATGATACTTTACTTGGTGTTGGATTCATAGTTATGATGATACTTGACCACTAATGTTTATTTTTATGCCATGCTTAGTAGATCAATTTAATTTATTGTGTGGATTATTCTTGCTATGGGCACCATGTGATTATTTGATGTATGTTCTTATCATGTTGTTAACATCTAATTATTGTGCATTGATGTATTTTGTGAAGGGGAACATTGTTGCATCACTCACTTGTGAGTACCCTGTGATGCTGCAACTTTCCTTTCATGGTTTGCCTTACTATTTGACTATGTGCATGCTCGAGTATGTGGTTTGATGCAAGTTGTAGGTACTAGGCATCGACTCCACTTGAATTGCTAGGTTTGAGTGTTCCTTAGACCCAATGGAAATCGTTGATGGAGATAACATTTGGTCCCTATTTAGCCATCATCCTTGATGAGGGTGAGTATCCATTTGCATTACCCTACTAGTTTGGTCAGTTTGTGTTGGTCTATCAGTATTGTTGTTGTATTGCCTTTCATTTCGTTGTGAGGTTAGGTATTGCTTGGTATTCTGTTCATTTGATTAATTTGGTTGATTTGTGCTTTGATTAAAATTATTACATTAAAATAAAGATTATTGAAGTTTAAAAGGGCATTTTAATAATTAAATAAATGATTTAGTATAATTGTGATTTTGATAAATAAATATTATTAATGCCTTTATTTGGTTTAAATAAATGAAAAATACGTTTTAATATAGAAATATTAAAATAAATATATTTGTGCAAAAAAAATTAAATGAAAGTTTAAATTGATAAATAAATATATTTAAATAGTGGCAATTAACAATGGATGAGAAAATTAAATTAAATTGATAAATAAATATATTTAAATAGTGGCAATTTGTTGAGATTCTAGAAATGTGTTGAAGTTGCAAGTTGGGAGTGGTGAGCTCTCCAACAAAATTTTCCTCTAAAAAGCGGGAGAAACCAGGTTCCACTATTTTTCCCAATTTTAATTATGTTAAGGGAAAAGAATATTGATGGATGAGTTGTTTGAAGACACACTTCTTTTTTTACTTAAAGTCTAAATTTGATTAATTAGGAATTGGATCTTCTAAAGGTTTTTTCAAAGTCTTTTTTCTGAATGTTGCTTGAGCTTACTCTGCAATCATTACATTTCTTGAGTTAGAGCTTGCCATTTCGTGTTGCTAGATTATTTATTGAGCTTATCCATGTATTCTTCACCATTTTCCTTTTGGATATATGTTGATAGTGTGAAACCCAACACTCTACCTCGAGTATAGTTTTCCTTTATCCATCTGTAATTTGTTAATTTTGTTGGTATTGTTTGGGAATATTACCTACTCTATAGTTTTGAGATGAACTATTATCTTTTGGTTGCGTATTAGCATGGCACTGGTTGCGAAGCTATTTGGGTTGTACACGACGATTGAATCGTTCATTTGATATTGATGATTGACTATGAAAATTGTGGTATTCCTTTTTACATGTAATCAATGTAGTTGCCTTGACCTGTCGCTCCATACAACAATTTATTTCTGCATTTCTCTTTGTGTACTAGGAAGTGAGAAAAAGACCAGTAGTCCATCTTTTGAAGGGAAAGAAAGTCAGAGCCTTCTAGAACAAAAAGAGTCACCCTTAATTATTCTTTGTTCACATAATCAGTAGTCAAGCTTTTCAAAAGAAACAAAGATAAGGGTGATTCTTGAATTAGAACATTTCCATTGACATCAATGGATTTTCTTTTGGTTCATCATACCTCTACTTTTTCTCATGAAATTCATTATTGTAAATGAAAGCAATTTATTTCCATATAAAAATGCTTTGAGGATCTTTGTATGGTTATGAATGGAGATGAGATAGGCTTCATTTTCTTATTCTTCCCTCGTAAAAGTTGTTTATGACATTTGTTACCATTGTCAACCTTGTTGAATGTGTTTGCCTCTATTAGCGTCAATAATCTAGTCATAACACATAAATTTTAGGCTTAGCCACACCTAGGATATCGGCTACATTTCTCAAGCTCTATTTAATTCAAGGCTATCCCTTGCCATGTGTTTATAAACCATGGTTAGATCTGAGATCTAACAGTATTCTATTGGTTCAATTTACATGCATTGTATCATAGTGTATCAGCTGTATAGGTTCATTGAAGATGAGTTCCAAAAAGCTTCAATTTATTTTAATTGGCAATCGATATGTAATACGTTGTATATATGTGGTGTTTGATGTATAAGATACATTTTCATTTGATATCTACATACGCCTTTATATTTACACACACACACACAAACACACACACACACACACACACACACACACACACACACACACACACACACATATATATATATTTTGTGTGTGTGTGTGTTTGTGTGTGTGTGTGTGAATTTTTGCATTCAACGATTCGCTGTATATATATCTTGCATTATGTTTTATTTATGATATTCGATTGCTATAGATGTGAGTATATATATATATATATATATGCAAGTATATATATATTCTTATATATATGTACATATATATATATATACATACATATACATATATATTTATTTAATGGTTAAAATTTATATTAAATTAGTGGGGGTTATTTGTATGTTCCACTATTAGAAAAAAATATTTCACCTTCTAATTAAAAGATTTATTGTGAATGGAATTTAGTAATGTTGATTTAAAGAGGGGTGATTTATAGTATAAACGAGCATTTAGAATAACTCAAAAATTAGTGGAATGGATGAATTAGATAAAATTTTAAGTGGTGTATTTCTCTTGTAGCTTTATAATGAATGTTGAGTTCTTTTGCAAATATGAATTAGTTGAATAGTAAATTATCTTGTAATTGGATATAGAATACAATAATTGCCATGGAAATAATATCTCTCTAAAAGTAATGTTGTTTGTTTATTAGTTTGAAACATTGTGCTTGATTTTGAGATAGAATTTTTTTGGGATATTACTATTGTTGCTCTAATGTGGGGTCTTTTTGTGTCTGTGAAATTAGGAGTCTTCTAGAGGCTTGGGAATTATGTTATTGGTTGCATCATTGTGTTTGATCCTTGAAGTGAATAATATTGTGCTTGTGATGTGTGGATGAGGGTCCTTATCCATGCACCGCCTGTTATTATAGTTGTGTTTGAGAGTGAGATGGTCCATTCCTTGCTCGGGTTATATACTTTTGTGGCTTTTTGTTCTATGTACATGATGGATTTACCCCATTGATTTTATTGGGTCTCCTAGCTACTAGTAGGGGAGTGGCTATCAATGAGGGTTGATGCACAAAGTGACACTAGGGTAACCCATGTGGGATTTTCTTAACTCAGTGATAACTTAAAAATGATTTAGGGGGTTGGGTAGTTTACACATTAATCAAGATAAGTGAATGCCTCACCCATGCCTGTAGTGCTCATTTAGGCTAAGGATGGGTTGAGAAGGCCTGGTTGGCAAGACCAACTTCCTTGTCCTCACGAAAGGAAGATTGGTTTTGCATTTGTCACCCAATGGCACCGACACCTAGTGAGAGCTTGTTAGGGTAACCCATGTCAAGACCATGTGATGACACTCTTCCCTTTGCAAACTAGTATTCCCTTGTTTGTCTTCTTCCCTTGGTATGTGATGTCCTCTGGAACCAATGTATGATCTTATGTGTTAAGTTGTTGTAGTGTCAGTTGTCCTATGTTTAGCCTTTGTTATGTCAGTTTGTAGTAGCCTTGTTTGTTGTTGTGGGACCTAATTGCTGTCTCCTAGCATGGGGGGTAGACCTTAGTGTTCCACATGGTCAAGTGGAATATCTTACATGTATTTATATTTAATTGAAATCAGTTGTATTGTGCATTGTACTTAGATGCATATTCTTCCCTATTAATCTTGGGAAGCACTATTGTAATAATGTAATGTTGTAATTATTGTGAACTCTCTCTTATTATGCATAATGCAATGTTGTATCTTGCATATGTTAGTTAATTATAATTATCATGAATGTTGCTATATTGATAATATGATATGGATGATTCTTATTGGTAGATCATTTAAATGTGATGGATTAAATGCACTTTATATTGTTAGATAAAATTTGATTTAATGAGATGAATTATAATTCTTGTTAGTTTGGTTAATGGGATTCTAGTAGCGTAGTCATGGAACCTTAGAGGACTTAGGTTAGAATACAAGTTATTGTATATTCTGAAATCTTTAATATATTACTCTTCAAAACAAATTGTTTTCTTTTAATGTGTTGTAGCGTGTTGTCCTCTAGGGTTCTATGGTGGGGCATTACACATGGTATTAGAGCCCAGGTTCTAACAGTGGGTACTCTAGGTATACACAAAATCCCATTATGTTTTCTTAGTTGCATAGATTCTAAAGTTTATGTTCCCTTTTTTATCCTCACCTAACACCCTAAACTTATCCTTGGTGGTGTCTATGTAGAATAATGCCTAGAGGTTGAGGTCGAGGTCGATGACATGGTAGAGGTCATGGTGGCCATGGGGATAATCTCCAAAACACCCCTCCTCGGAGTTCCCATGAGTGTGAACATGAGGAACAACATGGATCCTAGAAAAATCAAGGAGGCAGAGATAAGAATCTAGGTCAGTTGAGGTTGGGGGGCACATAGTTGCATCATTTACTTGAGAAGTTTCTTATCTACCTAGGTCCAAGATAGGAGGGTGATCAGTTGGTGGTTATAGAGAGAGGTCTCCTAGGAGGAGAGAGGTTAGAGTGGAGAAAGAGGTTGTCTTAGCAAATCATATGAGGGATCTTTTGAGGGCACATCCTCCTACTTTTGATGGGACTAGTAGTGGTTTAGAGGAAGAGACATGGTTAATTGATTTGAACATGTGTTTTTCCATGCATCCATATGGTAGCAATACCAAGGCAAGGTGCACTATCATGCACCTTAGAGGTTTTGCTTCCACATGGTGGCTTCTAGAGGAGAAAAAACTACATTTGGATATAAGATTAGCCTCATGGGAGATGTTTCTTGAGAGATTCAGAGCTCATTTCTTGTCTGATCATTGGAGGAAGCATCATGCAGATGAGTTCCATGAGTTGAGGTAGATGGCCATGTTAGTTGAGCAGTATGAGCATAGATTTTATCAGCTTAAGCAGTATGTTGACATAGGTGATGACAAGGCTCTGTTGGTGCAACATTTTATTAGGGGATTGAATGCTTGTATTAGTGGGGGTGTTTGTGTATTTGAATCTAAAACCATGGAGGTGGCTATAGAGAAGGCTCAGATAGTAGAGGATAATTTGGCCATGGAACTAGGTGGTCATACAGGTGTACAAATTGGTAGTGCACCTCCAACAGGTTTCAATTCTTGGGATGGCCAGACTCAGGCGACATGTTCCTCTAGGAGCCACCATGCACTTGTTAAGGGTGGACAGTAGCAGCAGCAACAATCTTAGTCAAAACATAAAAAATATCATTCCAGGAGGGATCAAAGTTAGTAGTGAAACAAGCATTATCGTTCTGATCAGCCAGCTCAGAGTTCAAATTCTATAGCTAGTAGAGGCAATTTCCAAGATTCTAGTACACCCCTAGGTGGTAGAGGATTCAGAAGAGGTACAAGGGGTTTCTCTTGTGGTCAAGAAGGTCACATTACAAGATAGTATCCTCAGAAGGTCACATCTAGATTTAGTTAGAGGCCAACAACTTCAAAGTCGACAGTGGGAGATGTAGGTTGATCCCACAAATTATTTGCAGTGGCTGATAACCGTCAAACCAAGCATTAGGGTACAATGGTCAAGACTACAGTTGTGTTATAGGGTAGTAGAGTGTATATTCTCTTTGACTCTGGTGCTTTAGATTCTTTTATTTCTCATTCCATAGTGGCACGATGTGGATTGGTGGTAGCGAAGCAAGATGATAGGTTGCAGGTTGAATTGGCCTCTAGTGATAAAGTAGCAGTTAAGTCCCTTGTTCATGGTTGTGGATTGATGATTGGTTTTCTCTGTACTATAGTGGACCTTTTTATTTTACCCCTTGGATCTTATGATATTGTGTTGGGCATGGATTGGTTAGATGCTCCTCAGGCAGTGATAGATTGTTGGTGTAAGTCAGTGTAGTGTGTAGATGATTTGGGCAGTGAGGTAGAGGTAATTGGTGTTTAGAGGCCTATTTCCTTGCACATGATCTCTAATATGAAATTGAAGAGGTGTATGCAATAGGGTTTCCAATTTTTTTCCATGACAGTTAATTATTTGGAGTTAGGGGAGATCTGAAAGGTGTCCCTCAATAGTCACCTTATCCTTAGATTGTATGTTGATGTCTTTCCTAGTGAGATTCTTGGGATGCCACCTAATCGTGACATCGATTTTAAAATAGACCTTGTTCCTAGAGCAAAGCCTATTTCCTGAGCTCCATATCAAATGACCACTCAGGAGCTTAAGGAGCTTCAGTTGCAGTTGGAGGTGTTGTTGGTGAAGTGGTTTATTCATTCAAGTGTCTCTCCTTTGGGAGCACCAATTATTTTTGTGAAGAAGAAGGATGTGGCCCTTCAATTGTGCATTGATTACTAGCAGTTGAATAAGGAGATGGTAAGGAACATGTATCCATTACTGAGGATTGACAATCTCTTTAACCATATCAAGGGAGCTAGGGTGTTTTTGAAAATTGATCGTTAGTCAGGGTATCATCAGTTGTGCATCTTCAAGGCTAATATCCATAAGACCACATTTCATACTCGTTATGGGCCCTATGAGTTCACCATTGTGTCATTCGAGTTGATGAATGCATCGTCTTTATTCATGAGCTTGATGAATGGTGTGTTCCGCACCTATCTTGATAGGTTTTTCTTGGTGTTTTTTGATGAAATTTTGATCTATTTGAGGACCATGGAGGAGCATGAGGAGCATTTTTGTTAGGTGCCATAATGTCTGAGGGAGAATCAATTGTGTGCAAATTTGGAAAAATGTGAGTTCTTTTAGACGGAGGTGAAGTATTTAGGTCACATTATCTTTGGTGAGGGCATTGTCATGGATCCTTCAAAGATCCAAGCCATCATTGATTGGTTTGCACCCACTAATGTTGTAGAGGTTCACAACTTTATGGGTTTGGCAGGTTATTACCGATAGTTTGTATAGGGTTTTTCGAGGATAACCCACCCCATCACTTCTCTTTAGAGGAAAGGGAAGAAGTTTATTTGGTTAGAGAAGTGTTAGGAAACCTTTCAAATTATTAAGGAGAGGTTGACTAGCGCACCTATCTTGGAAGTTCCTGATCCTACTAGAGATTTTGTGGTGTGTATAGATGCATCCTTGGATGGTTTAGGAGAAGTGTTGATGCAAGATGTTCGTGTGATTTCCTATGAGTCTCAAAAACTCAAGAATCACAAGTTGAAATGGGTATGTGCAGGATCATGATGGGCCAAAAAGTGGCGATATGATGGGTATATGTAGGGTATGTGGTTGACGACCTTTTTTTTAATCCAAAATTGATGAAACAAAAAGGGTTCTTAAAGGATATTCTCAGCTTTCCACCAATATAAATTATGCTTTATTTTGAATTTAATAAATAATTATTATTCATTTTCTATTTGAATTATGACTAAAGTCCTGATTGATAGGTTGATTGAAAAACATCTATAGCTTTCAAACGGTATCAATTTTTTTGAATCCAAAATATGCATCACATTCTATGCTTCGCATACTATAGGATTAAAAAAAATGAATTTCATTAAGTTTTGACCAAGTTAAGGTGGTCAAACATACAAGTTTTTATATTTTTTAAAAGTTGTAATAAAAAATTCATAATTAATTATTTAATTGGGAAAAATTACAAAAAGATATGCATCACATCCGTACATGAGTCCTCTACTTATATCTAAAATCTTATAAAAAAATATTGTCATTTTATTGTGGTTAGGGTGGTCAGACAAAAACCTACTTCTTATTTTTTCCCTGAAATTTAAGTACTACTACATTGAAATTTCAAATTTTCACCAAATAGATTTTTTCTTTTTTTAAATAAGCCTAGTAGTTTAGAAACTACATTCAATTTTCTACAGATTCTATTGTTACATTTTTTAAAATAATATAAATAACTTATTCAAATTTTTACGTGAAGTTGCCTATCTCTGATTTTTCTAAAAATTTTGCCACTTAAGGGCCTGTTTTTTCCATGATGATCCTGCACATACCCAACTATCCTACACATGATCTGGAGTTAGTCATTGTGGTTCATGCTTTGATAACATGGATGAATTTCCTATTTGGGAATTGGTTTGAGTTTCATAGTGATCACCGTAGTTTGCAGTATATTTTCACACAACCTAATCTAAATACTAGGTAGAGACAGTGGATGGAGTTGTTGTGTGTGTGATTTTGAGGTGAAATTCATCCAAGGAAAGGAGAATGTGGTGGTAGATGCTCTTAGTGAGTGGAGACACAAGCTTTTGGTAGTAACTCTTGGGATAGACTTGAGGAGTCAGATCCTTACAACACTTCCTAGATAGATAGTTGGTATTAGAAGGTGAGGTTTGAGGTTGAGTTAGGTAGAGTGTTGGATGGTAGATTTGCAAGGTATTCCCTTGATTCATATGGTCTTTTGCGGCACTTGGGTTGCATTTATGTTCCTTCCCAAGGAGATCTTTGTAATTTTATTATGTCAGGGGCACATCAAACACCCTATTCAACTCATTCAGGTGTCAAGAGGATGCACGTAGACCTTCAACAACTATACTTTTGGGCTTAAATGAAGAGGGATATTACTAATTTTGTGTTGATATGTTTGGAGTGTCAGAGAGTGAAGGAAGAACATCAACATCCTGTAGGTCTTTTGAAACCCCATCGAGTCCTAGAGTGGAAATGAGACATCATATCATTGGATTTTATTGTTGGTTTTTTAGTGTTTTCCCCTCAGCATGACGTGATCAAGGTCATCTTGGATAGGTTGACTAAGGTGGGACATGGTATTCCTCATAGGATTATCTCAGATAGTGATCCAGTGTTCACTTCAGCTCTTTGGACATCCTTGCAACATGCATTGGGGACTTAGTTGAACTTTAGTTCAACTTATCATCCAGAAACTGATGGACAGACTGAGAGGGTTAATCAAATCCTTGAGGATATGCTTTGGATGTACGTTATGGATCAATAGTTTTGTTGGGAGGATTACCTATATTTGGTAGATTTTGCATACAATAATGGATATCACAGCTCTATTGGCATGCCTCCTTTTTAGGTGTTGTATAGTCATCCTTGTCAGACCCCGTTGAGTTGGGATTGTCTTAAGGATAAAGTCTTCCTTGTTCCAGAGATGCTTCAGGAGATGGAGAAGCAGGTGGTTCACATTAGGAAGCATTTGGTGGTATCCCAAGATAGGTAGAAGAAATATGCAGATGCTCATAGGGTTGACTGTCAATTTTCTATTGGAGATCGGGTATTCTTGTGGAAGCATCTGTGAAAGAGTTTGATCTGTTATTGAAAAGGGTCTAAGCTCGCACTGCACTTTGTTGAGCCTTTTGAGGTGTTGTATTGGATTGGTCCTATTGCATACTGTCTTGCTTTGTTGCCTATTCTATCACACATTCATGATGTGTTTCACATTTCTATTCTCGGACCCTATTATCCGGATATTTCTCATGTTCTTGATTGGAATTCCTTAAAGGTAGAGGAAAAATAGCTGGCTTTGGATCCCATGGGAATACTACAACATAGGAGACTCACTCTCAGGGGTCAATACATTTAGCAGGTGAGGGTCCAGTGGGATCCTAATGATGATTCTTCTACTACTTGGGAGGATGCATCCAGGATGCGAGAGTTGTACCCATATCTGTTTGCAGGCTTCCATGAGTAAGCCTGGTTCTAGGGGAGGATGTAGTACCCCTCAGTTTGGTTTTAATTACTATCAATCACTTGTTTGTATTTGGACATTATGATACTTTTCTTGGTGTTGGATTCATATTTATGATGATACTTTACCACTGATGTTTATGTTTATTGCATGCTTAGTAGATTGATTTAATTGATTGTGTGGATTATTCTTGCTATGGGCACCATGTGATTATTTGATGTATGTTCTTATCATGTTCTTAGCATCTGATTATTGTGTGTTGATTTATTTGGTGAGGGGGAACAGTGTCACATCACTCACTTGTGAGTGCCCTGTGACGTTGTGACTTTCCTTTCATGATATTCCTGGCTATTTGACTATGTACATGCTCGACTGTGTGGTTTTCTACAGGTTGCAAGTACTAGGCATTGACTCCACCTGAATTACCAGGTTTGAGCATTCCTTAGACCCAATGTAAATCATTGATTAAGATAGCATTTGGTCCTTGTTTAGCTATCATCCTTGATGAGGATGAGTATCCATTTGCATTACCCTATCAGTGTGTTCAATTCATGTTGGATTTCCTTCTATTTGCTATGAGGTTAGGTACTACTTGGTATTATGTTCATTTGATTAATTTGGTTGATTTGTGCTTTGATTAATTATTACATTAAAATAAAGATTATTAAATTTTAAAAGGGAATTTTAATAATTAAATAAATGATTTAATATGATTGTGGTTTTGATAAATAAATATTATTAATGCCTTTATTTGGTTTAAATAAATTAAAACTACATTTTAATATAGAAATATTAAAATAAATATGTATTTATGCAAACAAAATTAAAATGAAAGATTAAATTGATAAATATGTATATTTAAATAGTGGCAATTAACAATGGATGAGAATATTAAATAAAATAATTAATTTAAAGAAAGTGTTTGCAGTAATGAACATTGTGGAGTAATAAATAAATTGGTGAATTTTCTAAAAGAAAGGGGACTTTTAGTTATTTTCTGAAAAACTAATATGGCTGCTTCCCGTGAATGTTTTCTTTATTCTTGGAAGCTCTACTTATGGTTTTTGGGGGTTTTGGAATTGGTGGTTGTAGTGTTTGTTGAGATTCTGGAAGTGTGTTAAAGCTACAAGTTGGGAGTGGCGAGCTTTGCAACAAAAATTTCCTTTGCCAAGCAGGAAAAACTAGGTTCCACTATATTTCTCAATTTTAATTCCATTAAGGGAAAATAATATTGATGGATGAGTTGTTTGAAGCAACACTTCTTTGTTTACTTAAAGTCTAAATTTTATTAATTAGGAATTGCATCTTCTGAAGGTTTTGTCAAAGTCTTTTTCTGATTGTCGCTTGAGCTTACTATGCAACCATTGCATTTCTTGAGTTAGAGCCTAGCATTTCCTGTTGCTAGACTATTTCATGAGCTTATCTGTGTATTCTTCATTGTTTTCCTTTTGGGTATATGTTGATAGTCTGAAACCCAACACTCTACCCCAGCTATAGTTTTTCTTTTTCCATTGGTAATCTGTTAATTTTGTTGGTTTTTTCTGGGCACATTACCTACTCTATAGTTTTGAGATGAGCTATTCTCTTTTGGTTGCATATTAGTTTGGCATTAGTTGGGAAGTTGTTTTGGTTGTGCACAAGGATTGACATGTCCATTTGATATTGATTATTGACTAAGCAAATTGTGGTATTCCTTTTTACATGTAATCAATGTAGTTTCCTTGACCTTGTCGCTCCATACATCAATTTCTTTCTACATTCCTCTTTGTGTACTAGGAAGTGCCAAAAAGATTAGGAGTTGATGTTTTGAAGGGAAAGAAAGTCAGAACCTTCTAGAACAAAAAGACTCACCCTTAATTATTCTTTCTTCACATAACTAGTAGTCAAGCTTTTTGCAAGAAATAGAGATAAGGGTGATTCTTGAAATAGAACATTTCCATTGACATTGATGGATTTTATTTTGGTTCACCATACCTCTACTTTTTCTCATGAAATTCATTATTGTAAATTACATCAATTTATTTCCATATAAACACCCTTTGAGGATCTTTGTATGATTATCGATGGAGATGAGAAAGGATTCATTTTCTTATTCCGCCCTCATAAAAGTTGTTTATGGAATTTCTTACCACCATCAACCTTGTTGAATGTGTTTGCCTCTATTAGCATCAATAATCTAGAGTCATAATACATAAATTCTAGGCTTGGCCATGCCCAAGATATTGACTACATTCCTCAAGCTATGTTTAATTCGAGGATGCCCCTCATTGTGTGCTTGTAAACCATGGTTAGATCTGAGATCTAATAGTAAGCTATTGGTTCAATTTGCATGCATTGTATATTAGTGTATTGGCTATATAGGTTCACTAAAGATGAGTTCCAAATGGCTTCAATTTATTTTAATTGGAAATCGATATGTAATACGCTATATATGTGTGGTGTTTGATGTATAAGATGCACTGTCATTTGATATCTACATATGCCTTTATATTTGCATATGTATATATATTTGTATATATTTATATGTGAATTTCCTCATTCAAGGATTCATTGTATATATATATATATGCTTATATATGTACATATATATATACATATACATATATATTTATTTAATGGTTAAAATTTGTATTAAATTAGTGGGGGTTATTTGCATGTTTTAATATTAGAAAAGAATATTTCACCTTCTAATTAAAAGATTTATTGTGAATGGAATTGGTAATGATGATTTAAAGAGGTGTGATTTATAGTAGAAACAAGCATTTAGAGTAACTCATAAATTAGTGGAATGGATGAATTAGATAAAATTTTAAGTGGTGTATTTCTCTTGTAGCTTTATAATGAATGTTGAGTTCTTTTGCAAATATGAATTAGTTGAATAGTAAATTATCTTGTAATTGGATATAGAATACAATAGTTGTCATGGAAATAATGTCTCTCTAAAAGCAATGTTGTTTGTTTATTAGTTTGGAACATTGTGCCTGATTTTGAGATTGAAATGTTTTGGGATATTATTGTTGCTGCTCTAATGTGGGGTCTTTTTGTGTCTATGAAAATGGGAGTCTTCTAGATGCTTGGGAATTGTGCTATTGGTTGAATCATTGTGTTTGATCCTTGAAGTGAGTAATATTGTGCTTGTGATGTGTGGATGAGGGTCTTTATCCATGCACCACTTACTTTTTATTACAATTTTGTTTGAGAGTGAGATGGTCCATGCCTTGCTTGGGTTATATACTTTTGTGGCTTTTTGTTCTATGTACATGATGGCTTTACCCTATTGATTTTATTGGGTATCCTAGCTACTAGTAGGGGGACTGGCTATCAATGGGGGTCGGCACACAAAGTTGCACCAATGTAACCCATGTGGGAGTTTCTTAACTCAGTGATAACATAAAAATGATTTAGGGGGTTGAGTAGTTTGCACATTAATCAAGATAAGTGAATGCCTCACCCATGCCTATAGTGCTTGTTTAGACGAAGGATGGGTTGAGAAGGCTTGGTTGGTAAGAACAACTTCCTTGTTCTCACAAAAGGATGATTGGTTTCGCATATGTCACCCTGTGGGGTTGGCGCCTAGTGAGAGGTTGCCATGGTAACCATAGATGGGGGTCAGCATCTAGTGAGAGATTGCCAGGGTAACCCATGTCAGGACCATGCGATGACACTCTTCCCTCTGTAGACTAGTATTCCCTTGCTTTTTTTCTTCCCTTGGAATGTGATGTCCTCTAGAAGCAATGTATGATCTTATGTGTTGTTAAGTTGTTGTAGTGTCAGTTGTCCTTTGTTTAGCATTGTTTTTTGTTGTCGGACCTTATTTCCATCTCCTAGCACAAGGGGTGGACCTTAGGGTTCCACATGCTTGAGTGGAATAACTTACATGTACTTATATTGAATTGAAATTAGTTGTATCATGCATTGTACTCAAATGTACATTCTTCCCTATTAATCTTGGGAAGCACTATTGTAATAATGTAATGTTTTAATTATTCTGAACTCTCTCTTATAATGGATAATGCAATGTTGTATCTTGCATATGTTAGTTAATTGTAATGATCATGAATGTTGCTATATTGATAATATGATATGGATGATTCTTATTGGTAGATCATTTAAATGTGATGGATTAAATGCACTTTAAATTGTTAGATAAAATTTGATTTAATGAGATGAATTATAATTCTTGTTAGTTTGGTTAATGGAACCTTAGAGGACTTAGGTTAGAATACTTGTTATTGTATCTTTTGAAATCTATAATATGTTACTCTTCAAAAAAAAAAATGTTCCATTTTTATGTGTTGTAGCATGTTGTCCTCTCGGGTTCTATGGCGGGGCATTACATGTATGAAAATGTTGTTTCAATTGATATGATAATTAATATTTTTTCAGGTTATATTTAAATATCATAATGTTGTTTCAAGTTATTTATATATACATCCCATGATTAGCTAAGGGTTGTAATAGTTAGAATTTGGGATATGATAATATAACATGTATTTCTTATTTTATTTGACATATAGCCTTGTTCATTTATGCTAGCACTTGTGAATAATTAATATCTATTAACTATACTTAATTGTACTTAGGTTTGTGAGATTGAATAACTTCTTGTATAAGTGAATGTGCAACCTTTTAGACCTCTAGAGGTTACCAACTTATTTGGTAAACCTTATTGACATACCTTTTGAGGTTGGAATACTTTCCATTTCACCTCAAATGTCACTCAACACTTGGTATCAAGGTTGATGACTTGGTCATAGAGGTTGTCGGTTTGCACAATCCAAGTGTTCCTAAGGTTAACACCTATAGATGTTGGTGTAATTAAATATTTAATTACACTTTATTAAGTTTACTTAGGTCCTAATTAGGTTTTACCTTTAGGGTTTTACATATTGAGTTATAAAAGCAAGTCATCTCATGTAATTAATTATTCTCAATAATATTATTTGCACATCTTTTGCAAATTGATCTTGCATCTTTGTTTTTTCTCCTTGTAGAAGGCTAATCCAGGTTTTGCAAGTGATCTTAGTTTTATGGAGTTTATTGGAACCTATAAAATGGTATAAGAACTTTGATCTACAAGCCCGTTCTTAGATCTATGAAAAATTCAGAGCTCGAGATCTATAGCCTCCTGTCTAAATTTTGAGAGATCCTATCTTGAGAATTTTTTTTTGATTTTTTAAATCTATTTTTCCAAAAACCATCATCATTGCCACTAATTTTCCTTTTATTTTTTTCATTTTTGTTGCAAAAAAATTAAAAACGCATAAAAGGAATTTTTTTAAAAAAAATTTTCCACCCACTAGCCACCAGCCAAGGTTTTTTGGCTTTTTTGACCTATTTTCGTAAATTGGTCATAACTTGGGTATACAGTGTCAAAATTGAGAAAATGATGTATCGTTGAAAAGCTAGTTTTGAGCTCTTTCTAGTGGTGTAGGTCTCATTATCGGATTTTGCTATTGGTTTCTATTATTCTCAATCAAAGTAAGATCTTCATTTTATGCTTCCAAGCTCATAACTTTATGCCTATATCTCCAATTTTCATGATTCAAGTAGTCTCAGGAAGGTATTTCACAACTCTTTAGATATTTTCATACACTTTTTCCAAAATATGCCACAAGTAAATTTTATTCATTATTTTTTTTTCACATTATACTTAATTACTTGGATGTCTTGGCACCTAGAAAGGATTTATTTGTGTAGGATGACATAATTTGATCTTCTTTATTAGTATTTAGGTTCATAGTCTCTAATTTTTTAATTTGAGTGAGTATCATGAGTTTTTCAATTCATCCTTCTATGATCAAGTTGGATAAGGATAACTATGAGTCTTGGAAAAATTACATCGTGACACATTTCAGGTGGCTTGATATTTTTCCTTATCTGTATGGACTCATACCTACACTAGACACACCAAGTAGTTTATCAGCATGGGTTATCAGCATGGGTTATCATCAAAGATTATATTGTAGGGGTTGTATGTTCTAGTGTTGATCTTGACACTATGCATGTTATATCAGACATTGAATGTGCCCACACACTTTGGACATGACTTTGGGAGATCTATGGAGACCTTCATATCTCTCCATACCTAGAGGATCCTTCTACAAATTGTCTCATCCCTCTTACAGATGTAGGTTCCATACCCTTTGATGATGATACTTCAGAGGAGCTTATGTATATCATAGGTCTTGCATGTGTTGATGGTTCAGAGACTTGCATTCATGTTCCCACTCTGCAAATTGAGACTAAATCATCATCTCATGTTGTTCCTGATCTGTTTAACATTTCCACATCTTTGGCCCCTATTGGTTCAATATAATAGGACATCCATCTTCTTCCAGACACAGCTACTTGGGATTCATATCTTGCAGACATATCATGCTTATTTGTAGTCATATATTTCAAATCTGGAAGATTACTTTGAGTACATTCATCTCCTCATTGTTGATATCCACATCAACAATGTTGGCCCACCATCTTCATCAACTTTGCAGCTTGTTCTACATTAGTCTTCATAGGATTCTAGATCAGAATCATCACTTTTCAACATGTGGACACTTGAGCACTATTCATAGGCAGACATCATCTACATTTGGATTCCATAATCACCCATTCTTTTGGATTGGCTTCTCCAATCACCAATGGGTCTATTTCTAACTAAGGGGAGAAACGTTGTTTGCAGATAGTAGATCATATTTTATCTTCAAGCATTCATCATTGGTATGGGAGCTCTTTCTTTATGGGGGGATTCATATCCTCTTTGTCTCTCTCCTATTGTGGGGACATCTATTGTACTTTTATGACATAAGTAGTCCTTGGGGGGTCACATTGTGTCCTCCTATCCTTCTTTCACTAGTGCAGTTTTTCATTTTCTCTCTTTTGGAGAGGATTTTTTCCCATGTGGTTTTCTACTTTTCTCTAGTTAAGAGAGATTCATTTATTTTTACATGGGTACCAGGTAGAAGCACAAAGTTGAGTCCACTTTAGGTGGAAGTTTTTACCTTAGTGGAAATGTGAAATCGAGTTAAATGGAATAGGATCCTATTTTTAATAAACAAGATCCCATTTAGGTTTGAGGTATTGAGCCAAAAAATGAAATGGGATCCCTTTTTTTTTAAATGGGATCCCTTTTTTTTTTTACCTCCCGAGGCTTGCATTTGAAAATGGGATCCCATTCTTTACAAATCAGGATCTCATTTTTTACAAAACAAGATCTTGATTCATAATGAATAGGATCATATTTTCTGATCTGCTATTTTTTTTTTTTAGAAGTTGAACCCCATATCATTTTCAAAGATGGGATCTCGATTGAGGTAGGTGACCACCAGTGACAGCGATGGCCTAGTGACCATAGAGGTAGGAAATTCAACCCATTTTCTTGCATTTGCTGATATTTTTTATGGTGAATAATCATTAATTTATGTTTTTTATTATCTATAAATTTCATGAATTTTACCTATCAAAAACCATGAAACCCTACAGAAACATCAAACCAAAAAATTACATGAAACTTGGTATATATATTTATGTATTTATGTATATATGTGTGTACATATGTATGTATATAGATATATGTGTGTGTGTGTGTGTATATATATATATATGTATATGTACATATGTATATATATGTATATAATATGTATATATGTATATATGTATGTACATATGTATGTATGTATGTATGTATGTATGTATTTTTGTGTATTATTTTCATCTCTTAAATATGAACTAAAAACTATTGAATTTAACTATTTTTAAACCATTGAAAGATTTTTTTTAAATACATATACATACATATACATATAATTAAGAATGTGCATATGTATGTATGTGTATATGTATGTATGTACGTATCATATTACTTACAACTATTCAATTAGATCCATATTAAATAGTGAAATTTCATGGGATGACATCTAATGTGTGAATTCATTCAATGCCCAACATTACATGTCACAACAAAATTGAAAGGAAAAACAACATGTTAGATTGTAGAGCATAATCCCCCATGCAAACCTTGAAATTTTGATATTTTTCTTACATGTCAATGTACCACTATTAGCAATCATCACTTTAAATTAGTTACATGGATATTGATAATGTACTTAGTTTTCTTTTCCACTCAAGGGTTAATGAACTTATGAATATTAAGCAACATTCTTTGAAATGACTCAACACCTTCATAGTTAAGGAGAAGGAGGTCCCTAATAATGTGCATGTGCATAGATATTCTAGGAACGGGATCATTTCCCAAATTGTTTTTGTATATATATTTTTGATGTAGAATACATAAGCTTATAAATATATGTGAGGCAATCAGAGAGAGAGACATGTAGGCAGGATGTGGAGGAGAGAGGGAGACAGAGCAGAGAGTGGAGGGAGGAGGAGAGAAAGCAGGAGAAAGAGAGAAGAGAGAGGAGTGAGCAGGAGAGATATGAGTATATAGGAGAGGAAAGAGGAGAGAGGGAGGCAGGAGCATATATGGCATATGGCAGGAGAGCATATATATATAAAGAGGAGAGAGCATATATATAAGTGGCAGCAGCAGGAGCAATGCAAGAGAGCCAGTAAGCGCCTACATATGTATGCATATATAATTTTTTCTCATTCTATATAAGCAAGCTGTGCCTGTTTTCTCAAAATATGTAGACATACTGGGTGTGTATGATAAATGTTCATGCCTTTCTAAAACCAAAAAACTAGCTGGAACTCAATCTTACAAACACTCAAGAATTTATAATCTTTTCCTCATCCAAATCACTTCAAACATTAACATGATGTATTCTTAACACTAACTCAAGCTATGCTCAAAATTGAGAAAGCCAATTTCAAATTATGGTGAAATGAAATAAATTTCTACAAAACAGTTAATTATAATGAATAAAAAATAAAACAAATAAACCAAGATTCCTACTTTTTTTGGGGTAAATAGGTTGTAAGATTTAAGAATTTTCAGGAAGGGTCCTATATTTAAAATATGCATTGATAGGTATAACATTGCAAGGCACTCACTCTAGATGTAGTTTGAGGAAGTGGCATTTAAAACTAGGTCTGTGGAGTCAATGAAGAAAGAAGACCAAAAGTATACTCATCAAAAAACATGGTTTCCTACAAAATAACTAAATCTTAAGGGGTCCTAATATGATCTATCTTAAGTGGATCAAATCAGTTCTCAAAATTTGGTGAAGCTTCCCAAGGAAAACAAATTTTTAAACAATTAAATAATATACATGATATTTAGTTAAAAACCAACCTGATTTCCTACAAAATAATGACATTTGTAAGGGAAGATATCATGAAGTTAAAAACCACCTTCCTCTTGTTAGGGGGTGTTAAGGCCTCAAACATTTCAAGAGAGGCTTCTCATGGAAGGGGAGGATGAAGGCTTCTCATGATAAGATTGTGCAAGATTATAATATGAATGAGATTTCATGAGAGGCTAGTCAATAAAAAAAGAGCTATCTCAATCAATCGTTCCATAAGAAAATTTTGTCAAATGTGAAGAAAAATGGTTTTCTAAATGATTCAATGTAATTGCATGGTATAGGTATAATTTAAAGGCTCTACACATCTTTTCCATTCCTTCCTGAACACCACCTTTTTGACTAACTTGCAAGTCCATTATTCCAAGGGCCACCCAAGCTTCAACATTTTTAGGTTCTAGTTGTCATCACACTCAATTAAGAACCCCAATGTTTAAAATAATTCAATAAATGATTTTCTCTAAATATAGGTGCATTTCTATAAATTCAAGGGTAGAACATAGATACTATCCTAAATTTTCAAAAGTGGGTTAATAGAGGGAGAATGTAGCACTATACATTACATAGAACATAATGATAAGTTCAAATTGGATTACTACAAAGCTTGTTATGTTTTAACTTGCTTCATAGATCCCCTTAATCCATCCTATTACCCTAAACCCTAAACCCTAAAGCCATCATTTTGTCCTAGGACCTTAATTCATATATCTTGTTAAGCCACCCTATTACCCTAAACCTTTTGATAACCCTTTAAAATATTAACTTATAGTAAATACATAGAGTTGACAAAGATAGTGCTTCATGTGATTTACTATGTATGTAGTTTGACATTGATGTAAAAATAATTAGTTAAAGATAGAAGCACTATCTTGCACTTCACCAAATCTTATCCCCTTAAGCCATCAAATGTTTTTTCCTATGATATTACTTCATAGATCTGCTTAAGTCGTCCTATTACCCTAAACCCTAAACTCTAAACCCTAATTCCATCATTCAATTCCTAGGACCTTAATGAACTTTGGTTTCCTTGGGAAACTTTACCAAATTTTATTTCCTTAAGCCATCATTTTGTCCTAAGACCTTAATAAAATTTGGTTTCCTTGGGAAACTTCACCAAATTTTATTTCCTTAAGACATTATTTTGTCCTAGGAACTTAATTCATAGGTCCCCTTAAGCCATCCTATTACCCTAAACCTTTTGACAACCCTTTAAAATATAAACTTATAGTAAATATACATAGAGTTGAGAAAGATAGTGCTTCATGTGATTTACTATGTATTTAGTTTTAAATTGATGTAAAAATAATTTGTGAAAGCGAGAAGCACTATCTTGCACTTCACCAAATATTATCCCCTTAATCCATCAAATGTTTTGTCCTAGGAGCTTACTTCATAGATCCCCTTAAGCCATCCTATTACCCTAAACCCTAAACCCTAAAGCCATCATTTTGTCCTAGGATCTTAATTCATAGATCCCCTTAAGCCATCCTATTACCCTAAATCCTAAACCCTAAACTCTAAACCCTAAATTCATAGATCCCCTTATGCCTTAGACGATTAATGAGATTTCATAGATCACATTAACCTTTTTTTTTTCATTTGCATGCCTTAGACGTAAATGAGACTTACACATTTTTTATTTGTATTCAATTAGGTCATTTATACTGAATGGCTTAAGGGGATTTTAAACATGTATCTTACATTTTGAAATTACAAATTTAATGCAAGTTCACTTATATATTAGAGACCATGGATAAATTCAATATTGATGATATATGTAATCCACCTCCACACCCTCCATCTCCACCCCCTTCACCTCCACCTCCATCACCACCGCATGAATCTAACGACACTCACTTGTAAGCACGGATAAATGTGAATGTTAGATCCATTCAGGATAAAATAATTGCTATTCAGAATAAAGAATGTATTCCACCACCTTTGAGGAGATTTGCATTTACAAGGCAAAAAGTTTTTGATGTCATTAGGTTCATGGATGCAATCCTATAGGAGCATCAATGATGGATAGAGGAGAGGATACAATCTTATTCTGAGAAGGAAAACACAAAGAAATGAAGAGATGTAGTACAGAGCCACAACACTTTATTTTAAGACAATGATCTTATTGAAGTTTTTTGAATTTTTTCAGTTCATACTGAAAATGATCTTATTTTTATAAAGAATTTGACCATGGATGGATATATTATAAATAATTTGGTTGGATGGATATTTTTTGGTTGGATGAATCTATTAATGAATATTGTATTAACTTTCTAATTTTTTTTTTTTTAAATTCAAATTTTCAAAGGTGTATCTATGATGGATTATATTCACACATTTTGAATTTTTTTTAGAAATGTTTTGAAATACTTAGTTTGTGATACTTAGAATAGTTTTGATAGACTAAACCATAAACCCATCACTTTTTCCTAGAATATGGCTTTGTTTTGATATTATTCAGTTGCCTTGAGCTACAACAATTAAATTTTATCCCCTTAAGACATCATTTTGTCCTAGGACCTTCATTCATAGATCCCCTTAAGCCATCATATTACAACCCCTTAAGACATCCTACGAGGACCCCTTAATCCATCACATTTCTTCTAATAAAAATTATTAATGATGTAATTTTTAATGTATGTTTTAAGTTTAATTTTCAGTATGTGTACATGTCTAAAAATTACATAGTTAGATATTAAATTTTGAAATTTGTATGTATATGGTTGAAAGTTAAATGATGTATGTATGTGTATTTACATGGATCTTAAATTTTTTACACTCATGTACGTTAATGATGTATGTATGTGTATGAGATTTCATATTGAACATTAATGAACTTTTTGTGTATGTTTTAAGTTCATTTTTTAGTGTGTCCATGTATAAAAATTACATAGTTAGATCTTACATTTTGAAATTTTTATGTATATGATCAAGTTAAATGATGTATGTATATGTGTGTACATGTATCCTAGATTTCTTACACTCATGTACGCTTATGATGTATATATTTGTATGTATGTTAATTTTGTATAATTTTTGTAGGTTCATTTATATACATCATGGATCAATTTGAAATTAATGATATTCTTAATGATCCACCTATTCAACCTCCCCCTCCACCTCCCCATTAGATAACAAGCTTTAAGCTATTTTAGAGGTATTTTTTGAGATTCTAATCTGGGTTTCCATGAAGAAGTGTTGTGCATGTGACAAGGTTTTGGTTTGAGATTTGAATTTGCAGAAAATTGAAAGAGGATTGATTCGCCATGGATGGTGAATGAGTCCCACTTGTGGTGGCTATCAAATTTAACTATAGATTCCAATACCCAGTGAGAAGAAACTAGTTTCTGGGCAGAAAACCCTAACCTGGGACTAATTCACCTAGGGTGGCGAATGAGTCCCAGTCAACCTAAAAGTCAAAATTTCTAGATTTCCAGAGTGCTTTCCAATCTTCATCAGTCTTATAGGTGCACACATTCTAAATTATAGCTTTTTTTTTAGTTTCATTTGAATTTGTGTTCATCTTTCTAAGCTTTTTGCAAACATCACTGTGTTTTCAAATATTACATATTTCATTAGTTTTGCATTCATAATCAATCAATTTCATCACTTGGTTGCATTTAGATGATTGCATTTAGTCATAATTATTGCATACATTCCTTTATTTGACTGAACCACCTCAATTTTAGGGTTCTATCTCTCTCCTTTTAGTTGAAAACCTTAAGAGTGCAAGAGAAGTACATAGAACACACCATAAATTGATGGTTCATTTGGATTCCCTAAGATACACAAGGAATACAGCTTAAAATACTATTATATACAATGAATAAAGAATCAAGCCTAAAACATTATACTGAATTTTCTATACATCTACGATACTCTAAAGGCATCTGGTTGTCTTGTCATATGCTACAACTTTTAGGTATTTATCAACCTTAAAAGGAATTAAATACTTTATCAACATACTTTATCATAGCATAGCGACCTTAAAAGGAATTAGATAAGACTATTCTTAATAGGATTTAGCACAAATGGGGACGATTGTATGCTAAAGAATTAAAAGATGCTTGAATGTAGTTGGATTGAAAACCATAAAATGGTACATACTTGCTTTCATGTAAGAGACAGATCACATACACACGCATGGAATAATATAAAAAGTAAGAGAAACCAACTTAATGATATCAATAGGTAAATTCTAAATTCAAGACTTTATTTAATGCACTTCCAAAGTTGTCAAGAGCCTTCAAGTATGCTCTAAGATGAGAACCTTTTCCATTTTTTTAAATAGGGACTTCGTTCTGGTGGGGAACGTTGGTGATGCTAAATGAAATAATCTAAAAAATAGGCTTGCATTACAAAATTGTGCACTATAGACATGCATGCAAAATGTGAGAACATAGACAAGGTGTGTGATCTATTTGATAGAATGGACTCAAGTGTTGTCACCTCATGGAATGTAATGATTGCAGGATATGTACAAAATGGATTTGTCGAAAAGGCTTAGAAAATTTTAAGAAAATGCAAATGGCAGGAGTAAATCCAAAACCCATGACCTCCTAGAATAAATGATAGTTATCAAGAGAAGGTGCAAAAGTGAAACAAAACACATGCACAAGCAATGGTAGAAGGTAATTTATAAAAGGATTCAATAAAGCTCAAAGGTTGCTTCTAAGTTTGTAACAAAGATTACAGATTTGAGAATGGCTTGTCTCATTAATGATAGAGTCAACATTGATTGAGATGATAAACTAGTATTTAATATAATTAAGATTCACAAATAGTTTTCAATAGGATAGAAACTTATGAGATTTACTAGAAACTTCCTACAGGAAACTCGATTGAAACAAAAAATAACTAAGAAACAATATCACAATGGTCAATAGCAGATATTAAATTGAATCATTTTAGCAAGAATTTTTTTGTGCAGGTTGAAATCTTTCAAACGCATACCTGTAATGAAAAATTGGTGCCCTCTCTCGGTGGTCTAGTGCTTCCCTCCTTATTGGTGTCTCTCTAATACTTTTTTGCTTTGGAAATGTTATCGAAAGATATATTTCACTACCCATGATCTAACCCTTCAGATTTTGCTCCATCATCCCCTACACTATTTTCTGGTTTTTATATTATGTGTGAAATCTATCCCTAGATGCAAATTCATTGATAGAGAGTGAAGTTTCAGAATTGCTCACATTCCAACGAACTTCTTCTTGCTCTCCCGAATTACTTGCCTCGAATCTGCAAACTCTCTCTCGAGAATTTAGACTATTCTTTTCTTTCTTTCTCTTTCTTTCTTTTTCCCTGCTTATTTTACTTTGTTTCAGGCTTTATTTTAAATTTCATGCATTTTTTCTTCTATTTCTCAGCTTTTTTTTTATCTCTCTTTGAGCTATTTTCCAATCTGCTTTCTTTTCAACTCCACCTGCTATTGACTAATGAAAAAAAACCATGATAAATGTAAAATATGGATTTGCTGACCTTACCATTTTAATTCCTAAAGTACAAAATACAGCCTTGACTTTGAACAAAACCAATAAAGTTCTGATTTAAAACTATCTTTATTTCCTCTAAGAGAAATGAACTTTAACTAACATTTAATTAAATAAGAAACTATAACAATAATCTTCCTTATTAAATAAAATAAGACGTAATCATAACTAAATTATGCAAATACATCTATATGATTTCCTAAGTGTGTGTGTAGATTCTTTCACCATGGTTGCTTACAAATGCTAGACACCCCCTCCTCGATGATACTCTCTCTCTACCAAGAGTATTTTCCTGTCACGCACATGAAACAAAGTTTGGTCAATGAACTTTTAAATAGTAATATTAAATTATAAATTAATTATTGAAAATAGGGGTCGTGACATTTTTTGGGTATTTTTTAAGGTTTTTTGAACCCTTTAATCCATTTTTTGCTGAACAAAGCTCATTTTGACCCATTTTTGTCACCATGAGCCTATTTTCACATCATGTGGGCTATTTTCTATGCTTGGATCCTTGTTGAACCATTTTTGTGAGCTTCACCAAAATTTTAAATTTTTTGCCCGATATCTCAAGGGGGCAGTGTAGTAGCTCAATTTCTTCCACTGGGGCAGTAGTGAGGCATCCAAAAAAATAAAGAAATTTTTAAATTTTGATCTTGTCAGTGTTATTCTTTGAACCAATGCAGTAGGTACCTCGCTTCAGAGAGGGGAAAAATGTAGACACTTAAAAAGTTTTGATTATTACTATGCATCTGATTTTGATTAACTAACACCATTTCTTCCTAAATCACCCCAAACTAACTAATTAATTAAATAATGAGCATTATCTAGTTAAATTCATCAATTTCAGCTATTAATCACATAATTAAATTTATTAGATTAATTCACCCTTCTTCTGACTAATATTCATCATATTTAATTAAATTAAATCATTTAATTAAATCCCCATAAATCCTCGAGCGGGGGCCCTAGCTCGGTTGGCTAAGTAATTCTGTTGCGGCTCTGCTGGTCACGAGTTCTAGTCTCCCTCGTCTCGTGGTACTGGAGGGCGTGTCGCGCCAGTGCTGCTGGTCACGATAAAAAGTTTACCAGGCGCACTGCAGTTTATAGGGGGTCGTGCTACCCGATTCCTGCAGTCTAAAAAAAAAAATCCCCATAAATCCTCTCATTTGATTAAATAAATCAAATCAAATGTCACAATCCCCTAACCCATTCAAGTTAATTAATTCTGAATTAATTAACTCTAAACCACTTTCTAGTCATCATTAATAAATCCTTCATCTTTTAACTCCTCAAGAGTTAAATCAACCCATGGTTAACTAACCAGGTTGCACATGAAAATAATTTCTATTAATTATCTAATTCCTCTATTTATCCTCACAATGGCATATTCCAAGGAATATTCCCCTCAACTACCTCTCCATTTAATTTCCATCTAAAGATTTAAAAATTCTCATACACCTTTAATAACTTCTCTTACATCCTTTCAAATCCTCAACCATATTCATTCAATTCTTTTTACAGCCTTTCAAATCCTCAACCATTCTCATTTATTTCTCTTACATCCTCCTTTCCTCAACACATTTCCCAAAATGTGCTCCACCCTCACCCAATAGAATTGTGACAAGTGTCACATTCCTATTAGCTCTCATTTTATCCCACATTCATCAATTTCTCTCATTCTTCAACCCTTGAGTTCTATAAATAGAAGCATTATCTTCACAATATGCATCCACAACTTCAAGCATTCTTACTATAGGCCTTTCACTTCATAAGCATTTCATCATTTTCATTATTTTCATCATTTTCATCATTTTAGCTAAGTTTTATCACTATTTGGAGTCAATCTCATACTTTGGATCATCAACATCATCAAAGCTTATCAAAGGGATTGGAAAGGGGTTTTTTCCACATCAAAGGAGTACCAATCCACCTATGGGATGAAATTTTAGCTATTTTAATTTGATTTCATCTTAGCTTTTGGTTATTATGCTCTCATTTTCATGTTTTTTCTTTGATTTAGCTAAGAATTTCATAGGGAATACTAGATTTGGATTTCTAACATGTTTAACAAGTGTTTGTTGATCTTGTGTTAGCTTGTTGCAGGTTTGGTGTTCACAATTACCTACAAGGGGTTTGACTTAGGAAAACTCGTATTCACTAACAATCAACATTTTTTCTTCCCTTGAATGTGTTCTTGCAGATTTATAGGTTGAAAATCAAGTGGAGAAGAATTTTAGAGCAAAATTTTCAAAGTTGTCAAGTTGCAAAGTTGACCTTTAAAGTGTACGAACAAAGAATTGAAGCTACAGAATTAAGTACAAGTTTTCGTGAGTTGACAACCAAGAATCTAAGAGTGCAAACATCAAGGAAAATAACTCAAATCTTAGTTTTAGAAACCCTAACAGGGACACACTCACCACTAAGGGAGAATGAGTCCTTTGTTCCCTAGAAATAGGCTTCTTGCAGTAAGGTATACACCTCTTTGAGCTTTGAAAACCCCCTTTTCATTGCTATAACAATTAGGGTCAATTTCTAATTTTTATTTATATCTTTTGGCCCTCATAATTGGATGAATTGTTGTGTTTAGTGTGGAGAATTCTAGTGTTTTATCACTTTGATTCAATTCATTTTGATGAACCCTATTTTCCACCTAATCAAATAGAAAAGGTTATGCATTTGTTCTAAGTTTGTAGGTAGAACTATCATGTAGGCAACTGGATTAACAACTTCTAATACTTCAAACAGACCCACAAATCTCAAAACCAATTTAGAAACCTTTCCAAATTTAATAGAATATTTTTGGTGTTTCACTCTTAAAAGAAATTTTCCCTGCAATGATGTTCTTTTGAGTATAGATTTCATAATTCCCCAACATCACAGCGTGTAGATTCTTTTTCATTTTTTTTGTTAATTTTTTTCTTATCAACTTAATTTTTTCCTCTAATTCCACTAGCATTTCTAGCCCAAGGTTGATTCTATCCTCTAGTTTATCCCAACTGATAGGAGTTCATAATTTCCTACTATATAAAGTCTCAAAAGGTGTCAATTTAATTGTTGAATGGTAGGAATTATTATATGAAAACTCTACTAGTGGTAGATACTCCTCCCACTTGTATTATTGATCCATACAACACATCCACAACAAATCTTCTAGGACTTGGTTAATTCTTTTAGTTTGGCCATTTGTTTTCTAGGTGATAGGACAAATTTATGTTAAATTTGGTCCCTAAGGATAAAATTAAAGTTTTTTTATATCTTGAATTCATTCTTGCATTTCCATACAAAATTATTCTTTCTATAATTTCATGCAATCTAAAGATTTTCTAAAAATAAATTCTTGCAATTATTGGGGATCCATTGGTAAGGTTACTAAGTACAAAATGTGCAACTTTAGTAAGTTTTTCAACCATTACCAAAATCTGATATTCAAATTATACATCAAGTTTAACTTACTTTATCAACCACTATAAAATATGAAACTTTAAGAAAGTTTGTCAACTTTAACTCGCTAACACCCTAGAAATCCTATGAAAAACTTGGATACATCA